>PVJX010022726.1:0-30169 GCA_004027295.1 Dolichotis patagonum
GCTTAAGCCACTGAGCTAAATGCCTGGCCCAAATGTTTTCTGTTTTTGAGGCAGGGTTGTCTGCATGTTACTCAGGCTGATCCCAAACTCACAGTCGTCCTCCTGCCTCAGCCCCCAAGTGCTGGGATTAGAGGTGTGAGACCCACCCCACCCCAGCATACCTGTAATCCCAGCATTGTGGAATCTGAGGTGGGAGGATTACAAATTTGAGTTTAACCACAGAGACTTAAGAAGACCCTGAGTCAAAATTTAAAAAATAAACAGGCGCGGTGGCGCACGCCTGTAATCCTAGCACTTGGGAGGCCGAGGCAGGAGGATCGCTGAGTCCCAGAACACCCTCAGTTATGTAGCGAGACCCGGACTCCAAAAAAATGTTTTGTTTTTTAGTGAAAAGGGCTGGACATGTAGCTCAGTGGGAAGGTCCCGGGTTTGATTCTCAGTACTGCTTTTTTTAAAAATGTAGCTGATAAAAAAGATAAAAGAAAAATGTAGGTGATAATCTAAGCAGTAAGTCAAGGTTTCGATTTGATGCTGATTAAATAAAGCGACCCCCTAAATCCTGGTGACTAGACGGGTGGCCGCAGGACGGGAGACTGCGGGGTGAAGCCTCATCATCCAACACCCTCGGTGCAAAGCCCCCTTCGAGCAGATACCGGCTCAACACAGGACGAGGATTCCCACCAGAGCGCAGAGTGCGCAGGCGCGCTCGGAGCCTCCGCCGGCTCCTCGACAGTCCAGTCACCGTCCACCCGACTGCGCAGGCGCCCAGACGCACCAAGCCTGCCCTCCCCCTCCCCCTCCTTCCTCTTCCCGAGTCCCGAGAACGCCCTCCTGCAGCCGTGACTTTGCGCATGCGTCGCACCCTTGGACCAATCAGAGGCGACGTCGCCCAGCGCTGCGGCGCACGGAGGCGTAGGCGGGGCCGCGACGTGAGGGTGACGCGCTGGCGTCACAGGAGCGGCTATATAAGTGAGCACAGGCGCCGCCCCTCCACCCCAATCACTGAGCCGCCGCCGAGGACTCAGCTGCCTCCCCCTTGAGCCCCCTGCTTCCCGGCGATCCGTCCCCCCCGCCCGCCTTCTCCCACAGCCGCCTTCCGCAGGCCGTTTCCACCGAGGAAAAGGAATCGTATCGTATGTCCGCTATCCAGAACCTCCACTCTTTCGGTAAGCGGGGAGGGCGGGCGCGGGCGGACGCGGGTTCCGGGCGTGGGACGAGGTCTTGGTCCCGAGCGCGGCCGGAGGGGGCTGGCTGGCGGGAAGGAGGGATGGTGGGAAGGAGGGCCGTGAGCCTCTAGGCGGCCCGGCCCGCATCTCGGGTGGCGCATTTACGAATGGCTCCTAGCCCTGCTCAGGCCGCGCCCGCCCCCCACGTCGTCCCACGTCACTTCCGGCACGTCACCGCCGTTGTCAGGGAGCGGGAGGCCGAGGTCGAGGCGGTGTCGGCCCTAAGTGACAAACCCTGGCGCCAATCGGCGCGGGGCGACCAGGCCCCGCCTTGAGCGCGCGGCTTCCGGACGGTTGCATCAGCCGAGTCGGGGCGCTGCCTGCAGCTCGGGCTCCCCGGCACGTGATCGGCCCGCGGGGAGGAAGGGGCGGGCTCGGCCACAGCCCAGCCTCCCCAGCCCGGGCGGCCGCTATCCCGCAGTGACCTGGCCCTTAGCGCCACGAAGGATGCGTCCGATCGCTCCAGGCCCCTGGCGATTCTGGTGATGGCTGAGCCGGGACTCTAGTGTGAACGAGCTGCCCTTTTGTTCCCAGACCCCTTTGCTGATGCAAGTAAGGGTGATGACCTGCTTCCTGCCGGCACTGAGGATTATATCCATATAAGAATCCAACAGAGGAACGGCAGGAAGACCCTTACCACTGTCCAAGGGATCGCTGATGATTACGATAAAAAGAAACTGGTGAAGGCGTTTAAGAAGGTAGGTGCACGGCAGTGGGGTGGGCAAGCAGGTTGTGCTGGCCGCAGACCGGAAGCCACGGCCCCAGGCCTCCTCAGCATAACGCGTTCCCTGTGCGCTTGCAGAAATTTGCCTGCAATGGTACTGTCATCGAGCATCCAGAATATGGAGAAGTGATCCAGCTCCAGGGTGACCAGCGCAAGAACATCTGCCAGTTCCTGGTAGAGGTGAGCTGGGGCCCCGCTGTGCTGCGTGTGTGTAGCCTGCTTGGTGCAGCTGGACAGAGCGGGCGTTGAGTGTTAAGTAGGTGGACCAGCTCCAGAAGGGGCCCGGCTGCTTGTCGTCGTCTTAGAAGCTTAAGTTATCTGGGCACTGCTAAAACCAGTCCGCTGCCAGAGCCCTGGGTTTTAAGGGTGGAGAAAGCCAGGGTTTTTGAAGTACTGAAACCCTGCTGCAGTGTTTGTCCTTGACTTCGTGGGAGGGGTTTCAGAAAGTCCCGCCCCTTCAGCACCATAGGGCAGGGATCAGGCTCCCGGAGCTGCAGGCTGCACGCAGAGCAGTCTGGGGGCGTGGTAAGAAGGGCCGGCTCTTCTCCAGGCCCCCTTCACAGCTCTCCCCTTTTCTCTTGCAGATTGGACTGGCTAAGGACGACCAGCTGAAGGTTCATGGGTTTTAAGTGCTTGTGGCTCGTTGAAGCTTAAGTGAGGATTTCTTTACAATGAGTAGAATGCCCCTTCAGTCCCTTGTCACAAGTTTAAAAGCCTCACAGCTTGTATAATGTAACCATTGGGGTCCGCTTTCACCTGGACTAGTGTAACTCCTTCATGCAATAAACTGAAAAGAGCCATGCCGACTGGTCTGGGAGTCCCTCATTTGAAAGGAGCAAATGCAGCGGTACGTGACCTCAGGCAGCCACGTCTGTTCAGGAGCGTCCTCCACATGGTCCCCTCCCCTAGGAGCAGGTCCCCACCCAAGCGGCCCCAGTGACCCAGGAGAGTGGGATGAGGCGGCAACATGGCTGCACTAGCAGCAGGACCCTCTAGTAGCCAAGAACCCTAGAATGTACCCCGAGCAGGTGACTGTACTCAGTCACCTTCTCTCCGCAGGGTGGTGACATGCCACACTGGTCACCTTGGTCTTTCGGACCAGACATCCCAGCCCAGCACAGTTACGCTTTTGATGAGGGAACAAACCACCCCGAGTGGCCAGTGCGGCCACCTACAGAGTGCTCAGCCCACTGGCAGCAGCTGCCCGCCGATGCTGTGAAGTGACAGGCGCACTGGCTTTTTCTTTTCTCCCTCCCGGTGTTATGTAATGTATTTAAGCCCTTATTTAAATAAAACGTTTTCAGAACCACCCGGCTCGCAGCCTGTGCTTTCTGGTGTGCGGTCTCATTCGTGTCTGCAGGAGGCAGCGCGGGCTGCATCCCAGTGGTGCCTCCTGTCTGACCGGCTGCTCTGCCAGCCAGAGCCACACGGTCCCAGGAACCTGTGTCCTGAAGATGCTGTGCAGCTGGCAGGAGGTGGCAGGGCTGGGTTGAAGGTCTGTCTGTCCCGCTGCAGGGGTTGTGGCTTGCAGCCCTAAACAAAGGCCAGTCCAGTACCAGGCCAGGCCTGAGGTCCGTGAGCTCCAGGGGCAGGGCTAGAGCTGGAGCCTGCACCTCAAAAGCCAGCTTCATTCCTGAGGAAAGGTGTGGCAAGATCCACTAGATGTGGTGACACGTGTCTTATCCCCAGACTTGGAGGCTGAGGCAGGAGGACTGAAGTGCCAACTCAGCCAAGGCTACTCCAGCTTGGCAAGAACCTGCTCTGGGGGATACAGCTCAGCTGCATAAGTGCCTGACAAACACAAGGTCCTCAGTCTGCTTCCCGCCCCCAAAAACCAAAAAAGTCCAGGGGAGTAACCCGGTGTGAAGACCCTGAATTGAGTCTCCTACCAGCAAGAAGGAAGTGTTCTGGGTTGTAACTTGTAAAACCAAGTTGGTTTTGGGGGGGTTTTGGAGTGGGGGCTGGAACAGGATCTCCCTATGTAGTTCACACTGGCCTTGAACAGAACTGTGAGCCCAGGCTGGCCACAAACTTGTAGCGATTCTCCTGCCTCAGCCTCCCAAGTGCTGGGATAACAGGTGTGCACCACCACGCCTGGTCGAAAACCCCGGGGTCCCTGCTTTGGGATCTGAACAAAAAGTGGCCAGGAACCGCTAGAGTGGGCCCTGCGGACAAACTGCCAGAGGAACTGGGGTGAGGGCAACAGGAAGGACTGCTCTGCCGAAGGCTGGTGGGAGAAGGCTGGTGGGAGCCGGAGCAGGTCCTGTGCTGAGCTTCGGGGCTCAAGCTTCGCACTCACAGCCCCTGAGCGGCACGGGGCTCAGGGCCCTCTTCCCCCCGCGCCGTGTGGGTCTCCAGGCTGGCAGTTCCCAGAGCACCGGCCTGCGGTGCATGGTTGAGAGGCGGGAATCCCAGGGTAGGGGACAGCGTGGCCTCAGACCGGAAGCCCTCATCCTCGGCCTGCTCCTCCCACAGACCGGGCAGCTCCAGTGTCAGACTTCTGAGCACCCTGGGCTGAGCACAGGCTCCAGGGACTTCAACGCCCTCCACGGGGGCCAGAAGGCTCCACGGAGTGGGCACCGTGTGAGGGGAGGACGGGCGCCACCTTGGGGGGCTGTGTGACAGGGAGCAGAGGAGCAGGAGGAGGCCAGGCTGCAACCCTGCAAGGGCAGCACCGTCTAATCCCAGCACTTGGGAGGCTGAGGCAGGAGGACTGCTGCAAATTCAAGGTCAGCCTGAACTGCACAGTGAGACCCACAGGTGTGGGTGATAGTGAAGATGGTGAAGATGACCATTCTCCGGGTCCCCACGCCCCCACACACACCCGCCCTGTGTGACAGGGAGAGACATTGTTTCAAATGGTGGTTAGGACAGAAACTAGCCAGGGAAAACCGCAGGAATGCTACACAAACCGCAGGGCCGTTAGCTCCAAAAATCCCACAGCACTCACCCCAGGGTGCAGTCTCCTGCTTACCGCCTCCGTGGTGCCCCCTTGTGGAACTAGTGTACAAACAGTTTACCTGGCCATCAAAAGGGCTTTTTTATTTATTTTTTCTTCTGGTTTTTTGAGACAGGGTCTCGAGATATAGTTAAGGCTGGCCTTGAACTCACTGTGTAGCCCAGGCTGACCTCGAACTCGCAGCGATCCTCCTGCCTCAGCTTCCTGAGTGCTGGGATGACAAGTGTGCACCACTCTGCTGGCCTTTTATTTTGTAATTTTTGGACGGTCTCGCCGCTGTTGCCGAGGTCAGCCTCCCACTCCTTGACTCCATGATCCTGCCTTGGCCTCCCGAGTTCCTGAGGCTTCAGGTAGGGATGCCACACTGTGTCTGTAACTGTTGGCTTCTCAGGGAAAGCAGAGTACCTCACAGGGAGCGGTTCTTCAAGCTCTTGGGTCCTGCTGGTTCAAGCATCCATAAAATGCGGGCTCTCTGCTTGCTGGCTCCTAGCAGCTCGGCTCCACCAGCGTGGCCCAGGCCTGCCCGGGTTACCAAGGACCTTTGAAACTATCTAAGAACAAAAAATGGGATCTCAAATATCGACCCACGAGGCACACAGCCGCAGGGAGTAAGTGCTTAACGCTACAAAGTGTAACGCTGGAGCTGTCCTGGTGGTGCACATCTGTAACCCCAACACTCGGGAGGCTGAGGCAGGAGGATTGCTGCTAGTTTGAGGCCAGTCTGAGCTGCATAGCGAGACCCTGTCTTAAAACTGCCCCCGCCAAACAAGCCTGCAGCCTGAGCCCCCATCACCGCCCACATTTCCAGCCCGGTGCTTTTCTAAGCCCGGAGACTATCTCCCGGGCACCCGGCAGGCAGAACCCGTCTCCAACATGTGGCAGGGCGATTAATGAGTCTTCGAACACCCTTTAACAGACCGCTCCCTTCCTGCCCACTCCCTCGGCCCCCCGGCCCGCAGCCCCCACTGCCGGTCGCGCAGTTTAAATCCTCTTCAATCTTCCTCCTGCTCCATGGTTGATTTACGGGCCCATGCGCACTGGGTTAGAAACAGGATGTGGCTGAAAAGTCAGGCATGGTGCAGCAGGGCCCTGCAGTCACCGAGTGCGTCAAAGCATTGATCCTCCTGCAGCGCTGCGAGTGGGCACGGCAGAGGATGCTGGGGTGGAGACCGTGACCCCGTGGGGACCAGGGCCACAGTGCAGCAGGATGGTGCCTGGGGCCTGGGAGACCCAGGCCTCCCAGACCCAGGGATCTAGCTTCGCCTCATTTCATAAAGGGACCCACTGCCTAGACCACGGGGTTCGCCGTCGCTGTGGTCGGGGACAGCGGCCTGCGGGTACAGGTGGGGCCCAGGAGTCCAGCGCCAGCCTGGACTGCACAGAGAGACCCTGTCTCAAAGCAACTCAGTGAAGACCGTAAATAAAATTTTCATGGCATGAATACGGAGAGGTCCTGGTGGACTTGTGTTTAAAACAAGAAGTTTGGCCGGGGGGTTAGCGCCTGCTTGACAAACGTGAGGTGGTGAGTTCAAGCCCCGGTACCAAAAAAAAGAAAAAAAAAAAAGGAAGAAGTTTTGCTTTGTTTTGTGGGAAAGTCTTGCTGTATCATTCAGGCTGGCTTTGAAGTCACTGTGTAGGGGCTGGGGATTTAGCTCGGTGGCGTAAGCCTGGCAAGTGCAAGGTTGTGAGTTCGATCCCCAGTACAAAAAAAAAAAAGCTCAGTGAAGTCACTGTATAGCCCAGGCTGACCTCAAACTCACAGAGATCCTCCTGCCTCAGCCTCCCAGCTGCTGGGGTTACAGACATGTGCCACCATGCTCCAGCTGGAGCCCATAACTGTAAGTGAAATAAATCAAAGGTCACATGAGTTCTTTCATATGAGCAGCCCAAGGTATAAGTAACTAAAATAGCAGACAGAGGAGAAGGAGGGAGGCGAGGAAAGCTAGGGGACCCCGGTGCCACATGTCCTCCCAGCTCCCCACAGTGTGTGTGTTCATTATACACTGCAGAATAATAATTTAATAATAAAAATTTCTTAAAGAAAAATTTAAAAATCCGGAGGCAGTGACATACCCCTGTGATCCCAGCACTGGGGCGGCTGAGGCAGGAGGGTCACTGCAAAGTCAAGTCCAGCCTGGGCTACATAACAAGACCTGGCCTCAAAAAAAAAGAAAGAAAACCTGCCTCAGTGAAAGAGCAAATGGGTGAATGGCTGGAAGAGCAAATGAGGGTCATAGCCCTAAGCAGCAAGGAGGGCCGGGAACCAGGGGCCGCCGTTGTCCAGCAAGCCCAGACCTGGGCCCACAGCACGGCCCCCTGACCTCCTCTCCGTGGGCTGCACCTGCACGAACCCCACTTCCCCAGCTCCGAGTCGCACCCCAGTCCACCTGTCCCCACAGGCGCTCGGAGACCTTACTGCTTCCACTGAAAGTGGATGTTTTTCTTAGCACACTGGGCCTCAGTTTCCCCACAGGAGAAATGGGCACGATGAGGCAGGAGGATCACCGAGCTGGGGTCCAGCCTGAGCAGTTTAGCAACTTAGCAAGGCCCTGTCTCAAATCAAAAACCAAAGCAGGGGCTGGAACAGAGCTCAGTGCAGAGGCCCGGGTTCAGTCCCCAGGAAAGCCGAAAGCAAGTCAATCAACCGTTTTAAACAGCCGAAGGAGACCCTCGCTAGCATGGCATTGCAGAAATGCTAAGGCACCAAAAGCACAGGGATTTCCACTCTAATGTGACACTCACCCCCGCCTGGCTCTGGCATTTAGGTTTTATTACTTGATCTCACACCTACCTGTCCATTGTTTATGTTGTTTGTTGTTTGTTGTTTTCGACTCTCTCTGTGTAGCCAGGCTGGCCTGACCTTTAGATCCTCCTGCTCAGCCTCCCACCACCACACCCAGCTGTGCCAGTTTGTACAAGGGACCTGGGCAAGGTCACTTTGAACTCTGGGTAAACTGAGGACATCGTGCCCATTTCTCCTGTGGGGAAACTGAGGCCCAGAAGGTCCAGCTCCAGGTGCTGGGTCTGAGCTCGGGCTCCCTAAGCCTCCACCCAGCTCTTCCCCTGCGTGAGGTCAGCTTGGCCCGCACGGAGTCACGTTGCCACCAGCACCTCCAGGTGTCTCTGTTTCCATCACCCTCCCTCCGCCATCAGAAGCCAATGAGACAGCCAGGGTGGCGGTGCCCTGCGGTGCCTGGCACTGTCAATAGCTCCCTGCTTCTGAGCCGCTGTGGTGTGGAGGGGCCCCCAACAGGGTGCCCTTCCTGTGCCGGGGACCCTGGTTCCCCCGGGGCTCAGGTCCTCGCAGGGACAAAGTGCCATGTGTCCCTTAACTGCGCCAGAAAAACCCCTCATGTCCAGCAGGGCCAGCGGTGAGGGAACCTTCAGGCAGCTGCCCCTTCTCCCCACCCCTCACCCCCGACCTGGGGACTGAGCCGGGGCCCTCCACACAGAGCTGCACCTCCAAAGTATTGGTAAATTGCCCAGGCTGAAGTGGAACCTGGGAGCCTCTTGCCTCAGTCTACCAGAGTTCTGGGTGACAGGCATGCACTACCTTGCCCGGCTAAACTTCTTTAATCATCTCTGCAAAATCTCTTTGCCATGGAGCATCGTGTGCGCACAGGTGCCAGGAATTGGGGTATTAATTCCTTGGGGGCCTCACTTCTCACCACGCCCTGACCGGGAGGACAGAGCCTGGAGGTCCTGACCCAGCTTTCCTGGGCGCTGTGTGACTCAGTTTCCCCCCCTCAGGCTGGGGCACAGTGGTACTCGTGTGTAAGGCCACAGGTCTTCCGGTCCCCCTGGGAGGTCATGATGCAGCCCGAATTCAAACCCCAGCCCCATTGGCTCTGACCCTCTGCCCGCAGCCAGCCAGGCCCACGTGCCCAGGCCTCTGAGGCTCCTGTCTGGCTGCAGGGACACCCACTGTGGCCTGCTGGGGACCAGGACAAGCTGGGCAGCCAGGCCCTGACCCCATCCTCAGGTGGAAATCAAGCCTAGCACTCTGCAACAACCTGGGGTCCCCTCAAAGCTATTTTTGGTTTGGCTTTTGTTTGTTTGTTTGTTTGGGGGTTTTTGAGGCAGGGATTCACTATGCAGCCCAGGCTGGCCTCTAACTTGCAGCAACCCTCCTGCCTCAGCCTCCCCATTGTAGGGATTACAGGTCACCACCATGCCCGGCTTCTGTTCCCAAAGCCTCTAATCCTGTTACCCCATCAACAGTGGCATCCCCAGCCCCCACAATGGGAGTGGAGCTGCTCCCCACTTCCCTGAGACTCCCCAGCCCTTCCCCTCTCTGAGACTCCGCAGCTGCCCTGGTCATCACGCTGCCTGCACTGTTTCCAGCCATTTTCCTGTGTCCCATCTGCTAGGTCCCATCCTGCCCGGGATTCAGTGGTACCCACTGGAGCAGCTGGCTGCCAGTTGTCATGGGCACTGCAGCCTGCATCCCACATCACCCGTTCATCCTCCCCAAAGTGGGCCACGAGCGTGGGTGCCAGGGATCTGTCCACAGGCCATGGGCAGCAAAAGCCCTGCAGGGGGGCAGTGATGACACAGGACCGTGGTGACCACTGGTCCCAGGGACAGGAACCGATGCAGCCCGGGCCCCACTGAGTCCGTCCAGAGCAACACGAGGGGCCGATTGATCGAATCGGCCAGCAGGTGCATCTCCTCGCTATCCGGTTCCCTTGTCCTTTATCTCCTTCTTTTGGGGTGCTCTGAGATAGGTAGGACTGGGCCGCCCCAGCTGACCTGGAACTCACAGCATGCTGGACTGTGGCTACGCCGTGGTCAGCTGGCTGCCAAGGCCCAGCTGTGTGTCCACCATGCCAGGCTGCGGGCGGGCACCATGTGCAGCCTCTGGCCTCCCTTAGAGCAAAACAAAGCGGCCCAAAACTCGGGGCGTTGGCCCGGCTCTGCTGGGTGTGACAGGTGGGCTTGGGGAGCCCAGCAGAGAGGCCGGGTGGAAGGTGGGGCCCGGGCTCCCAGCAGCCAGAGGAGGGGTGGGCCCGGGGGGCCAAGCCAGGGCCCTGGGGACAGAGCCGGGCATCAGCCCACAGCCCATTGCCCCTGATACCTGCGCACATCCTGTTTGCAGAGTTGGGGATCAATACAGCCCCACGGCCACACCTGCTGGACGCCTGGGGTCGCCGGTTCCCGCCCTCCCCACCCCCACTCCAGCCCCCCCAGTGCCCTGTGTGGACACCTGCGCTCACGCCCCTCGCTGTCACTGTGAGAGAAGGCGCGGGCGGGACCTCGAGGGCTTTATAAGGCGCCCAGGCCTCGGGCACAGCAGAGCCACTGCCCTCGGGACCACGTGAGCCACGGCCGCTCTGCAGGTGAGACACTGGGGGGACAGGGTTCCAGCCTCAGCCCCTTGGGGCACCGGGCCCTGCCGGAGTCAGGCCATGGAACTGAGCTGGAACTGGGACCCTCCCCAGCCCTGGGGATGGCAAGGACCCAGTCCTAATGCCACCCTGGACCCCATCTCCAGCACTTTCCTAGACCAGCACAGCCCAAAGCACTTCCACCACCACAGTGCTGCCCGGTCTAGCAATAGTCCCCCACAGTGGCCACAAGCCACATGGGCACTTGAGATGGACCTATTATAACCCACTGAGACAGGGTTTCCAAGTCGCTAGGCTGCCCAGGGTGGGCTGGAACTTGAGACCCTCCTGCCTCAGCCTCCTGGAGTGCTGGTATGACAGATGTGTGCCACCACGCACGGCCAGCTGCTCTAGATCACAAAGCAGTGACTGAGGGGGGCTCCGTGGTGACCATGTGGGGACCATCACCACAGAGCCCCTCTCCCCGCAGACGCGATGCCCCGGCTGTGCGCGTGCATGCTGGCCATGATGCTGGCCCTGGCCGCCGTCTCTGAGGCCTCTGGGAGGCTGCGCTCCCAGCCTCAGGATGCACCTGCGGACCCGGCAGCCGGCAGGGCCCTGCCAGGCCTGGCCGCCCACCGGAGACAGCTGGGGCCCCAGTTCCCCCCACACCTCGGGGCAGGTAGGAGCTGCTGACCTCGCCCAGTGCTGGCCCTGACCCGGCTCCCAGTGCCTGGCACCCCCACATCTCCTCATTGTCTGTCCCCTGCAGACCTGTCCAAGAAGCAGGGGCCGTGGGCAGAGGAGGAGGCCGCCTACGGGTGGATGGACTTCGGCCGCCGCAGTGCTGAGGACCCAGAGCAGCGTCCCTAGCCTGAGATCCGGGCCAGCCCCACTCTGTTCCAAGAAAAACAAATCCAAATAAACCCGCTCCCATGGTCACGGACTGTGTCACTGCCTGGGACAGGGCAGGGTGGGAGGCTGAGCACCCCGAGGGCCAGGACAGGGCCAATCCCTGCCTGTCCCCAGCAGCACGGGTCCTCCAGGTGGGGCTTTGTTCCTGGTGGCACTGGGGACTGAACCCGGGGCCTTTGGACAGGGCCTCACCCCCAGCCCTTTATTGTTTCTTCAGAGTCAGAGTCTTGCTAAACTGCCCAGGCTGGGCTCAAAGGTGCCACCCTCCCACCTCAGCCTCCTGGGGTGCTGGGATGACAGGTGTGCACCCCCTCACCTGCCTGAGTCAAAGGGTTCCTGCCCCACTTAGCATAAAACCCCAACTCCCGCCAAAGCGGGAGGAGCTGGCCCTGCTGCCCTCCGGGCCCCCACCTCCTGGCCTTTCTGTGCCCCCTTTTGGACAACGCCCAGAGCCGTGGTCCTCCACGCTCCCTGTGCTGGCCGCTCCATCCCAGCTGCCCCGGGGGCTCCTTATGCCCAGGGTCTCGGTCACCTCCTGCCCAGCTGGGCAACACAGGGCAGGATCCCACATCCCCCGCCCTGCGGAATCTCGGGGGCTGAAGCAGGGCCTGCAAGGCACACATGTGCGGCCAGCGGTTCAGGACACGCAAGTTGCTGTGTAGCTCTGGGGACCCCCAGGGGCAGGGGACTCAAGAGAGGCAGGCCAGGACCTGGGCTATGTGTACGGCGGCTTCCACAAAGGACAGGAAGTATGTGTGTGATGGTGCCCTCAGGAGGCTGATGGTCACAAGTTCCAGGCCAGCCAGAGGGAAGGAATCAACCTAGGAACAGGAAGGCCTCTGGGTGGCTGTGTTCCCTGGGCGTGTCATGGTCACCATCACCATCACCAGACGGGGTCTGAGGAGGGCGCTGAGGCAGGGATGAAGTGCCCGGGAAGGAGCTGCCCACCTGCTCCCTCTGGCTGTGTGGGAACCAGCTGAGGAACGTGAGTGGACAGGACAATGGCCCTGTCCCACAGGTCAGCAAGGACCCGGCTACCTTTCCTGCAGGGCCAGGTCCTTCCTGATGGGACCCTTCCGACTCAGCCTCCCCTGAGACCCAGCCACTGCCAGCTCGGAGCTCAGCCTGGTGACCACGGCCCTCTGCCCCGGGCTTTGTCCCCCCAGGCACAGTGCAGTCCAAGCCCAGCAGGGGCAGCTTGGCCCTGTCCTCAAAGAGGAGGAGGCTGGATGCCCAGGCTTAGGCCAGGGCCCAGGTTCCCGGGGACAGAGGAAGGGACAGACATGGGGAGAGGGCTGGGGAGCCAGTGCCCTGTCCAGGCAGCCAGGGGAGGGGTCTGGCGTGGTGCCTCAGCTGCCCACCTAAGACGGCAGACAGAAAAGGGGGTGGATGTGACTGCCCACAGTCAGTGATTCAGTCCACAACCCGCTCAGCTGCACTCAGCAGCCCTGCTTCTGCAACAGTGACCAAAGGCCTGGAGTTTGGTCCTCGGTGTTTTGCAGTTTGCCAGCAAGCGCTGGACAAATGGCAGGACGGGCCCGGCAGGCCAGGGAGGCTAGGACAGATCTGAGGGTCTCGCCTAATAACTTCGTCTTGGAGGCCTTGGGTCCACAGGCGGTGGCTGCTCATCTGCCCCATCCTGTGTCAGGCCTGGGCTGCAGGGTTGGGGTGTGGTGTAGGGCAGGGTGAGCAGAGGGACGTTGCCCCACCAGGAGAAAGCCACCTGAGGTGTGTATGCAAATGATATGCAAAGTCCATGCAAATGAATGCAGGTCCTATCAAGGAGGACCTAAGGTGTCTATGCAAATGATATGCAAATCAGCACTCTAGGCAGGGTCCCTCCCCTCCTGTGCTGTCCTCTGTCCACCTGCAGTGTGCATGGGGTCGCACAGGTCAGGGGCACAGGAGGAGCCGAGGAGGGACTGTCCCCCACCCCAGGAGCCTGGCCTTCCTGCCTGTCTCCCTCCTGGTACCCCATCCCCCAGCTCTGCTGGGTTCCCGCCCTCACTGCCCTGTGATGCACTCAGGGCCTGGGCTGCAGCCTTGGCTTCTTCCTTCTCTTTTCATTTTTTATTTGGAGTCAGGCTCTTGATAAGTCACTCGGTTGCCCAGGCTGGGCTGGAACTTGAGATCCTCCTGCCTCAGCCTCCCTAGTAGCTGGGTGCACAGCTATACTTCTCTTCAGCGTTTTTCCACTGTTCCTGTCCCCCACCCCTCGAGAGTCCAGGCTTGGGGCGGAAATTGGCTCCGACTCCAGGAGGTTCTGAGACCCAGCAGGGAGCTGGCACTGGGGGGCTGGGCCCTAGGACCAACTCACCTTCTAGGGCTGCACCCCTGAGACCCTCACTCTCGCACATAGATTAATTAATCTGCCCTTTAACAAAAGGTCCGGCCTAGCTGGGTGTGGAGGCTCACGCCTGTAGTCCCAGCACTCGGGAGGCTGAGGCAGGAGGGTCCCCATGCATTGGCAGCCTGCCTGGGCTGCATCTCAAAATAAAACTAAAAAAGGATGCAGTTCTGTGCTAAAGCCTTCCTGGGTACAATCCCTAGCTACTCAGGAGGCTGAGGCAGGAGGATCACAAATTCCCTAGCCTGAGCACCTTAGCAAAAACCCAGTCTCAAAACCAAGTATAAAGGGCTGGGGTGCGGCTGGGGGTAGAGACTGTCACAGGGCCCCCTCCCTCGCCTGCGGGGTTTGTGCCGGGTTTGTGGATGCCAGGCCTCTGAGGACGCGTAGGGGTGGCAGGGCTGGCAAGGGAGTGGGTGGCACAGCGCCCTCCCGCCTGGCCACCAGGGGGCAGCACCGCCTCAGAGGTGCATGAGGATGCAGCTCCCAGACTCCCCTGGACCTCATGGGGATCCTCCTGCCTCAGCCACCCAAGGGCCAGCTGAGGTGACAGGCGTGCCCCACTTCTCATGGGCCAGGACCCACTTCCTTACTGTCCTCCCTGAACCCACCCCACTCACCTACCCGGGCCCCAACCCTGGCCCTGCTGACCAGGCTGGAAGCCCTCTGTGCCACGCTGTGCTGGCCCCAGGCTCTGTGGGCCCTCAGCCCCCAAGTGGCAAAGCCCCGAATGCTTGTTTTGGGTTTTGGACCTCAATTAAGTGCCCAATAATTATCTGTGGGGTGACAGCAGGGCACAGTGGGCACCCCTGTGGGCCCTCAAGAGGCTGAGGCAGGAGGATTCCAAATTCAAGCCCAGCCTGGGCAACTTAGCGAGGCCTGGTCTCAAACAGAAGGGCTGAGCTGCAGGCCCTGCCCCACCTCTGGGCAGAGCCAACTGCCCAGAGTCCCTGTGGCCCTGTCCGGACCCTACACCCTTCCAGGGACACCGAGGCAGGGCCAGGAGTCCCCTCTACACTTCCTCCTGGTCGCATTTTATCAGCAAGGAGGGAAAAGTAGCATTTTCACCAGATGCAGCTGGTGGGTCCCAACTGCAGTCCGAGCCACTCAGGAGGCTGAGGCAGGAGGCTACCTTGAGCCCAGCAGCAAAATCTCATGTTTCATCTGAGATGAATATTCCAGGGATTTTGTGAGAACTATACTGAGCGAAACAAATCCATAAACATGCAGGGGCTTCCAGACCCAGGATAAAAAATACATTAAACAGCAGAATACAGACTGAGTCCAGCAGTAGGAAGAGGTGGGACTTGAACTCATGATCCTCCTGCCTCAGCCTCCTTAGGGTCACAGGTGTGGCTTGCCATTTGCCCGAGTCTGCCTGTGCCCTGTGGGTTGCTGAGGTCTCCGTCCCCACTGCAGGGCGCCCAGGCATGCGTCTTTAAGTCAGAAACAGCCGGGAGCTGCCCACCCGCCCCCAGGTGGAAGCCGGGAGGATGCCTCCTGCAGGCAGCACCAGGATTGCTCCTGTGGGCCGGAGTCACCCACCCACTTCCTCTTCCTGCTGTTTAGTCAGAGGCCAGATCCACAAGAGGCTTGGGTATGGGGTGCAGGGGCCATGCAGGACTCTCAGGCCTGAGACCCCGTGCCTGACAGCTCGGGGACCCCACAGGTCCCCACGTTCAGGCATCCCCCAGGCCTTTGGAGGGGCCCTGTTCTGCAGATGACGAGGTCACACACCCCATCCCCTCACGGTCACAGGAGACCCTGAGCCACACTGCCAGGCCTGAGGACAGCAGGAAAGGTGGCCAGGTGGGACGGTGCACAGCTGTCACCCCAGCTACTCAGGAGTCTGAGGCAGGAGGACTGCAAGTTCAAGCCCAGCCTGGGCAATTTATTGAGACTGTGTCTCAAAACTTGAGAAAAGGCCGGGGCCGCAGCTCAGGGCCAGGGTGCTCACCTAGCCTCTACGAGGCCCTGGGCTCCATCCCCATTGGGGTCCCCAGCTCTTCTCCCAGGGGTTGGGGACACAGAGCAGGAAGCCTGGGAAGCAGTGTGAGCAGCCTCCTGGGATCACAGCTCAGGGCCACGTGGGGCCCGGCCCGGGACACCAGTTCCCAGGGTCTCCCTGCCCTGCTGCCGAGAGGCGACAGGCACCACTGCCCAGCTGCCTGGTGGACACAGGACACCATGGCAGGGTCCCTGGGAGAGGGACAGAGAGACACAGGACCAGGCCTGGCAGGGTCGCACGGCACTGTGTTCCCGAGGCCAGAGGACAAGTGACCCCCAGAAGCACCCGTGCCCTGCCTGCAGGAGCCCCACCTCCCAGCTCCAGGCCACCAGCTGACATCTCCCCCATGTGCTAAGGAGTCTCTGACCTGGGTCCCAGGGACTCAGCACGGGCCTGCACCCCAAGGGTGGTGGAACTCGAAACCAACACCCTCGAGGCTGAAGCTTCCTCAGCCTGAAGCTTCCTCGCAGCCGGGCGAGGTGCTACACGCCTGGGAGGCAGAGGCAGGAGGGTCCCATGTTCCAGCCCACCTAGGCACTGTAGGGACTTTGAGACTCAGTTCTAAACAGATAAAGGCTGTGCTGGCTCGTGCCAGTCACCCCAGCACTCAGCAAGCTGGGCCAGCGCCCTTCCTCTGAGGGCATTTGCTAGGGGCTCCCATCCACTCAAGGTGTACAAAGTTCCCCCCTTTTTTCTCTTTTTTGTTCTTTTGACACAGGGTCTCATGCAGTTCAGGCTGGCCTCAAACTGGCAGTCATCCTCCTGCCTCAGCCTCCCGAGTGCTGGGACCACACCAGGGGACACCCTGCTCAGCTAAAATGTCATGGGCCTCTCCGCCAGGGCCTGCACCCTGCCACCAACCAAACCCTCGGGTTCCTGACTGCACCCCAAACCTTTTTCCCCTGATGGCATCCTGGGGAGGGGGTTAGGTTGCCACCTCAGCTTCTCCCCTCCTGCAGCCCTGACACTGGGCACTGAGCCCCCCAAACACACCCACACACACACCCGCCTCTAATGAGATGTGTCCTGCTGAGTCATTAAGTTGCCAAGGCGGGGCTCAAACCTGCCATCTTCCTGCCTTGGCCTCCCTTGGGGGCCACCTGGTCCCCTCCTGACAGCTTGGGGACACTGGGGTCCCGCCCAGCAGGGCACCACATCTCCATCCCCCCCAATGCCTGCTGGACTGGAGTGTGACTTTTATTTCCTTTGCTTTGGTTGATACAAAAACCCCACCAAGACCAAGGACGCAAAGCGATGCTAATGAAACCCCACCCCGCCTAGGCAGGGGACAGGAAGCCCCTCACCACACACCACAGGGGTCAGCAAGCACACTCTCCCACCCCCCCCAGTCCTGAGCTTCCAGCGGGGCTTGGGTTCCGGCCTTGGGTCTGGAGGCCCGGGGGGGGGGGGGCCCGGGGGCCTCTGAGCATCAGGGTGGGGGCTGAGGACCCAGCGCCTGGGAAGGGAGCAGAGCCAGCACGGGGGGGGGGGGTCTAAAGCTTCAGGGGCTGGGACGCAGGCAGGGATGGGGCACCTGGTGCCGGCCGAGACGGAGAAGCGGGACCTTGGGGTGCAGCACGGGGCACGGCCCGCTCCACTCAGGCACTTTGCGGCTCACCAGTGTTCCCGTCACCCAGGACACACCCACAGGGCAGGGGCGCCCACCTGTGTCCCCTGCGCTCTGGCCACTCCTGGAGGTCCAGGTCCCCTGCCCTAGGCAAGGTCCGAGGACAGTGGCCCAGCACCCCGGCACCCCGAGAGGTCCCCACAGCACCCAGAAAAGAGCCCGGTGCAGAGCCGGGGTTCAGCAGAGCCCGAGGACAGAGCGCAGAGGGCGGGGCGGCCTACGCCAGCATGTGGTCCGAGGTGGGGTACGGGGGCCGCAGGCCATCGCTGTAGGGCAGGTCCATGGGGTAGTCGCCGTCCACGTCCAGGTGGTCCAGCGCGTCCAGTTGGACTTCGCCCGGGTACACGGGGCGGTAGGTGGCATCCAGGTCTGTGAGCCAGAGGGATGTGGGGCCCTCAGCCTCACGGGCAGCACCGACTGCCCCCAACCCCCCCAACCGCGATGGGCTGCCCCTCCCAGGCACACAGGGCCCTGGGCACTCACCGTCAGCATAGGGCTCATTGATCGGGATCATGCTCTGGGCCTGTGGGGACAGGGAACACGGTGGGGGGTGGTACTTAAAACCTGGGAAGCCCCAGGCACAGCAATGCACGCCTGGAACCCAGCACCCCTCGGAGGCTAAGGCAGGAGGATCACCAGGAGTTCAAGGCCCGCCCGGCTTCGGCTTCGTGGGGAGCCCTTATGCCAAACACCAAGCGCCTCAATTCTGTCCCCAGACAAGGAAATCGCCACCTCGGGGTCACCACAGACCCGGCCCAGCTCAGCCCACCACCCCACCCCGCCCGTGCTGAGTCTCCACGCTGGATCCAATTCAGAAAGAAAAGCTGCGGCCCACAGCGGGGTGGGGGGAGTCCCCAAAAGTGGAGCGCTTCCTGGAGCAGTGCGCAACCTGCACCACCTGCCTGCCGCGCCCACTCACCGCCTCCCAGGCGGCCGGGTCGTGCTTGAAGAGGGAGTTGGTCAGCTCCACGGACACGCGCTTGCGGTAGTCAGGGTTCTTGTCCTCAGAGATGCGGAAGAGCACGGCAGCAGCGTAGGTGGCTGCGGGGGAGAGTGCGGGATGGGTCGGGTGGGGGGCGCCCACGGGGCTGAGGCTGGGGCCCGGCTCCTCCCCTCTCCCTCCCCGGCCCCGCCCCTCCCCCCGCGGCGCTCACCCGTGCCCTCGTTGCGCGAGTGCAGCAGCTCCATGAGGGGCGCGGAGGCGCCCTCGGCGTCGATGGCATCTGCCGCCTCCTTGTCCTGTGCCAGCTCGCACAGCACGCCCGCTGCCACGCGCTGGATGTTCTCCACCGAGGAGTAGAGCAGCTGCGGGGCGGGCGGTGTGAGGGCGAGGGGCACCCACACCTGCCCGAGGAGCCAGGGGTGCACGCGCCCGCCACCCCGCACTGGGAGGCTGAGGCAGGAGGATGGCGGCGCTCAGCTCGGCCTGGTGGGCTGGGGGCTGCACGAGGACGCGCCTCAAAGTGGAAATAAAACCGGCACGGGGTCTGGGTGCGGTCCCCGGTCCCGTGAGGGGAAAGGCTGCGTGCCTTCCTCGGGGACGCCGCAGCTGGGAGGGCCCCACAGTCTCCTCCTTGCCATCTTGGCGGGGGAGGCGGCTCCCCCTGAGGAGCGCGTCCCGCCTCGGCCTCCCGGGCGTCGCGGGTCCCCTGCCCGCGCCTCCGCCCGGCTGCAGCCCAGGCCCTTTCCCTGCACCGGTTTCTTTCTTATTTTGCTGGTTGCTTTTGATCTTTTTGGACAGGGTCTCGCGGTGTAACTTGGCTGGCCTCGAACTCCTAACAGTCCTCCTGCCTCAGCCTCCCGAGTGCGGGGGTGACGGGCGTGCACCTAGCTCGTCTCTAACGCAAGGACTGAGGCGTCTGTGGCTGAACCCCGCTTCCCTCCGCGATGGGCCCCTCCCCTCCCCTGGGGAGACGTGGGCTGCACAGCCCGCCCCGCCGCACCTGCACGAAGAGCGGGATGGTGTTGAGCCGGAAGATCTCCATGCGGTTCATGGGGTCCCGCGCCAGGATGTGCAGGGCCCCGGTGCAGCCCTCCACGATCTCCTCCATGCGCACGCCGTCCTGCGCACAGGGGGCCTGGCCGTCACCACCGCCGGCTCCTCCCCCAGCCCGGGGCGCCCCTCCCCCCTCCTCCCCGCCCCTCCTCCCCACCCGAGCCAGAGCCAGACGCGGCCTCACCGTGTAGGGCTGCTGCGTGCCCGCGGCCACGTGGCGCTGCGCGTCCTGGTGCGCCTTGACCAGCAGCTGCACCAGGCGCGGGATGACGGCGGCCTCCTGCAGCGGCGCGTGGTTGGCGGGGCACAGGGCCAGGTTCCGGATCAGACCGATGGTGGCCTGTGGAAGGCCCCCTCTGTCACCTCCGCACGAGAGATGTGTGATGTCCCCGCCCCCACCACTGCTGTCCGTGAGGCCACCGCCCCGAGGTTCTGAGCTCCAAGCGCCCCCCCCCACCTCCTGCCGATGACAGGACAGCTTACTCGTCCCCGTTCTGGCGCCCCCACTTCACAGCACTTTGTCATCTGTGATGCTTAAGACAAGAAGCCGCAAGGGCCAAAATGAAAGCAGCTGTGGGCACCCCGCGATGGCCACTGGGGAGGCTGAGGCAGGAGGACGGCAACCTCAAGGCTGGCCTGGCCAATTTAGCAAGATGCTGTCTTGGAGTAAAATGTTAAAGGGCCACGGCTCAGGGCCCAACATTCGTGGGACGCTGGGTTCCGTCCCCGTGGTTAAAAATCAATCGGGTGACACTGGAGCGACACAGTAGAAGATGCAGCCATGTCACCTGTCACCTGGCTGCAGGTGTCCCCGCCCTGGCCTTGCAGCAGGACCAGAGGCTGCTCACAGGCTGCCGGATTTCCCCTCCACGGTCTCCTCTTTAATTCATTTTTTTTCTTTCTTTTTCTTTTTTTGTTTGTTTGGGGTTTTTTTGAGACAAGATCTTGCTCTGCAGTTCAGGCTCAAACCCACACGGTCTTCCTGCCTCAGCCTCCTGAGTGTTGAGATTACAGGCATGTACCACCACACCCGGCTGTTGTTTCTCATTATTTTTGTGGTACTGGGGACAGCAGCCAGGGCCTCACACACGCTCCGGGAGTGTCCACTCCTAGCTACCTCCCCAGGCTTGTTAGTTTTGTTTTTTTTTTTTTAGTTTTCTGAGATGGGATCTCCTAGTTTGCCTAGGCCGTGTGTGAACTAGTGTTTCTCCTGCCTCAGCTTCCAGTGTGGCTAGGGTAGATAGATTACAGGTGTAGACCACTGTGCCTGGCTACATTTTCTTTTACTTTATTGCTTTTTGTTTCTTTTCCTTTTGTTTTGGCTTTTGGTTTTCTGAGACAAGGTCTCCCTAAATAGCCGTGAATTCACAATGACCCTCCAGCCTCAGCCTCCCGAGTGCTGGGATGACAGGCGTGTGCCACCACGCCTGGCTATGTGGACTGTCACGCTATGGAAACAGCCACAGAAGCAGCCCTGGGACCCCTACTCTCAGGGATGCTACCCCAGTCACTGAGGTCACTGGGCTCTCTCCCAGCTCCCTCCCAGGGCCGCTCCCCACCAGCTGCTGCCCACCCCGTGGCCCGGGGCCCACCTTGACCAGCGGCCACTGGCTGGGCTGGTTCAGCAGCTTCACGATGCCCGGGATGCCGTAGTTGAGGCGCACAGAGTTCTGTGCCATCTCGGCCTCGGGGTGGCGGCTGGTGAGGTGACGCAGGGCACAGACTGCGGGCTCCGTGATGTCGTCCTTGTCGCCGGCCCGCAGGATGGCGTGGACGAGGGCCTCCACACCACTGTTCTGGGTCACCAGCGTCTTGTTCTTGCTGTTGTTGCAGGTCAGGTTGGACAGCGTGCCCGTGGCGCAGGTGAGGACGCTGACATCGTCCACGCTCAGCTGGTTCACCAGCGTCTTCAGCACACTCTCCAGGCCCTCCTGGGGACGACGCGCGAGTGGGCACGGGCGGGGGCTCCTGTGACCTCGTCGTCCTCTCAGCACCGGGGATTGAACCCGGGGCCTTCAAGCTGAGCTACACCCTCAGCCCTTTGTTACTTTTTATTCTGAGAAAGGGCCTAAGGGACCTAGCTGAACCCAAACTTGCAGTCCTCCTGCCTCAGCCCCCCAGAGTGCTAGGCTGACAGGCACATGGCACCATGCCCAACTATAACCCAGGCCTTTTCCGGGTACCCAGGAGAGGATGTAGGAAGCCCGGTAAGCAGGTGGGGACTGAGGTCAGAGAGGCCTGCCTTGCCCATGTGGCACCCTGGCCCAGGCCCCCTCCCGGCCTCCAGCCTTGCAGGTCCCCCTTACCGCACCAGGCCCAGGCAGCAGCCTCGAGGGCCAGGAGGACACTGCCGAGCTGACCGCTGTCCACAGCTCTCCCCTTCCTGGTCCCTCACTGCACCCCAAGCCAGATCCACTTCCACAAAACCCCCTGGCATGGAAGCCTCGGGGACGACGGTGCAGTGGGGGATCCCGCCCTGCCGCCTGCCAGCTGAGCTGGTCAGCACTGCTCACCCTGGAGCCTCAGTTTCCCCGCCTAGCCATGGGGTGTACCCTGCGCCCCAAGCTGCACCAGTGCAGGGGCTCGGGCCTGGCTCCTGGCTGACTCCTGTCTGTGGCATCTGCAGCCCCAGAGACCGCTGTGCGGCTCCTGATCCAGACTGGTGCCGCTTAGCGGCTGCCGAACCGGCCCGGAAGATGCTCCAGCCTCCCTCTGCCTCCCCAGCCTCGATGGAGGAACCAAGGGCCCCAAGGGGCCCCACAGCCCGCGCCCCGGGCGGCCCTGCTCACCTGCTTGGTGGCCACGTCCGACAGGTTGCGCAGCGTCCACAGGCAGTTCTGCACCAGGCGCGGGCTGTTGCTGCTCAGGTGCCTGCCCAGGGCCTGCATCCCGCCTGGGCGGGGACACGGGGTGGGGGCTCAGCTGGCTGTGGCGGCCGGAGCCCCGCCCCGAGGCCCCGCCCCTCGTCCTCACCGGCCTCCACGATGGCGGGCTTGTTGCTGGGACACACGGACAGCACCTTGAGCACGCGGCTGGTAGTCCACAGCAGCTTCTCGTAGCTGTAGTTGCGCATGATCTGCACCAGCGCCTGGGGGCCCCCGTTGGCCAGGATGATCAGCTGCGGGGCAAGGGGAACAGGTGGGCTGTCAGGATGAGCCTGGCCAAGCCCGGCACATCCCGGCGGCCTCCACAGAGCCGGAATCATCTTGTTTTTGGCAGGGAGGGAGGGAGGGAGACAGGGTCTCACTGTGGAGCCCAGGCTGGCCTCACACTCATGGTGATTCTCCTGCCTCAGCCTCCTTAGTGCTGGGATGACAGGCATGTGCTACTGCACCCAGCTCGAACCAAAAATATTTTAAATTTTTATTAATATATGTTGGCAAAAGGCCGGGGTGGGGGTTTAGGGCAGTGGCACAAGTGCCTGTCTGTCAAGCATGAGGTCATGAGTTCAATGCCTGGTACCAAAAACAAAAAATATATATATATTTTTGCAGTATTTTTCATTGGTTTGTTTTGAGACAGGGTCTCACTTTGTAGTTCGGGCTGGCTTTGAGCTATAGAGCCCAGGCTGGCCTCAAACTTGAAGTGATCCTTCTGCCTCAGCCTCTTGAGGATTGTTTGCAATATTAATCCGAATATTTGAAACAAGGATAAGACCCGCTGCTGGCAAGGAGCGGGCTTTCTTTCTTTTTCTTTCTCTCTCTCTCTCTCTTCCTTTCTTTCTTTCGTTCTTTTTTTGAGACAGGGCTGGCTATGTAGCCCAGACTGGCCTCAAACTCCCAGCAATCCTCCTGCCTCAGCCTCCTGAATGCCGGGATGACAGGCATGCGGTGCCACAGCCTCTGAGAGCTTTCAACAAGCAGCAGTCCACTTGGTCATCACAACTGGGCACTGAGTCCTCAGCCCCACTATCAAAAACCCTTCTCATCCTGGGAAAACCCATGTGCCCAGGGACGCCCCTTACAGCTCAGTTTCCAAAAGGTATAAATCACTGGGTGCAGGGGACACACACCCATCATCCCAGCACACTAGGAGGCTGAGGCAGGAAGGAGAATCACAACTTCAAACCCAGCTTAGGCAATTTCACCACTTGGTGAGACCCTGTCTCAAAACAGCAAGTGAAACAGGCAGGGATGCAGCCGGGTCCCGGCCCCAGCAGGGCACATGTCCTGTGCTGCTGGCCAGACAGTCGGTGTCACCGGGCCAGGCCCACCTTGCTCTCCTGGTTGCCATAGGCCAGGAGCTGCAGGCAGTCGGTGGCGATGGCCAGGAACTTGGGGTTGCTCTTGTTGAGCAGCGGGACCATCTTCTGCAGCCCATCGGCCAGGCGCACAGCCATCTTGGCGCCCTCCTGGTAGAGCAGCAGGTTGTGCAGTGTGGTGATGGCGTAGAACAGCACAGACTCCACAGGCGAGCTGCGGGCGGGCGATGGCAGCGTCACGAGCCATCCCACTACGTCCTGCCCAGCATGTCCAGCCCCCACTGCTAAGCGCCTCAGCTCTGGCACAACTGAGGCCTGGGGAAACAAAGTCAGGCAACAAGAATCGACAGGAAAAACTACCCTTGCCAGGAGAGGTGGCACACACCTATAACCACAGCACTTGGGAGGCTGAGGCAGGAGGGTCCCTGAGAATTTATATGAGGCCAGCCTGAACTACATAGCAAGACCGTCTCAAAATAAAACCTACTCCAGTAAGCCACTGGTGTGTGATGACTCCCTCGCCTGCTCGTGAACTGTCCCCGCTCACTCTGCTGTGGCCACACGTCCCCACGTCCAGCCTGCAAGCCGTTTCCTCCTGTGCTCACTGTTCAGCACCTGGCAGCCACTGGGGACCTTTGGTCACCTTCACACCATGTGTAAGTTTGTTCTGCGTGTCTGTGCTTTGTCTTTTCCTGACATAGGGTCTCACTAGTCACAGAATTACCCGGCTGGGCTCCCACTTGCAGTCCTCCTGCCTCAGCTCCTAGAGGGCTGGGATTTAGGATGTGCACTTCCGTGCTGGCTTACAGGTGTTTTAATACAGGTGTAATAACATACTAAGGGTGTATCCTCCTGTTCACTTTAACATTATATCACAGCTGGGCATGGTGGCACAGCCCCATTATCCCAGCACTCAGGAGGCTGAGGCAGGAGGACAGCCATGAGTTCGAGGCCAATTGGGGCCATGTAGTGAGTTCCCAGACAGCCTGAGCTATACAGCAAGGCACTGTCTCAAAAATACAACTAAACAAACCAAACTTTATAGCATAAATGTTTGCATATTTTTAGGAATGTTCTAGTAGTGATATTTTTAATGGCTGTGTAAGGTTTTTTTTTTTTGGTAACAGGGATCGAACTCATGATCTCACACTTGCAAGGCAGGCACTTATGCCACTGAGCTAAATCCCTGGCCCAAGGTTTTATACTTAAATATTACACCATAGTTTTGGGCATTGTTACTTTGGGGTTTTTTTGTTTTTTGAGACAGGATCTCACTGTGTAGCCCAAGCTGGCCTTAAACCAGCGTAGCAAACCTTTCAGAGCTTTCAATGATGACAAACAGCTGGCCGCAGCACAGGTGTGCCATCACTGCCCTGCACAGTCCCCCTGCTCAGCCTCTTCCTGTGCGCTGGGCTGACAAACAGGCCCCACTTGCCGGACATTTAAATAAAATTCAGTCCCACGACCCTTTGAGCAAGCTGTGCTCACACAGGGCACCCAGCACCCGATCCTGTCCTCTCCTCTCCCAGCGGCCCCCGAATGCTGCTTCTGTCCCCCTGGTGCCGAGCGCACAGCCAGTCTCTCTTCGGAGCCCTCTGAACCCTGGGGGCTACAGCCTGGCAGGGGGGACAAGGCTGGGGGGCCAAGGGAGCTCGAATGTGGCCGTCACAGCCCGGGGCAGCACCTGAGCATGCGGACCAGGGCGGGGATGCCCCCCGACTTGAAGATGGCCAGCAGCCCCTCTCGATGGTGGGACAGGTTGTGCAGGATGCTGGTGGTGCAGCGCGCTGTGTCCAGGTCGCTGGTGTTCTGCATGGTGCGCACCACGGCGGCCACCAGCTGCGGGGACCCCATCAGGGCCCGGCGCGAAGCCTCCTTCTTGGACAGCTGGTTCACGATCATGGCCGCCTTGGTCACCACCACCTGCGGGGCAGGGACGGGACGTTCAGAGGGACCCAGTCCCTCACCGCCCATGCCTGGGGGTCCGGGTCAAGCCACGCCCTCCTCAGGGACCCCACGGACCGGGTCCTCGTCATTGAGCAGCTTGGTGAGCTCGGGCATCGCCCGTGTGGCCAGCTCGGCGTCGTCCTGGTAATTGATGAGGTGCACAATGGCCGACTTGAGTAGCTGGGACGGCTCGGCCAGGCGCTGCAGGTTTGTGGCCTGGCTGTCCACCTGTGTGGCCAGCAGCAGCGAGCTGTCCTCACCCGTCACGCCTGGACACATGGCCTCCCGCACACGCTTGGCCCTGGCCGTGGTGGACATCTGGTATTCCAGGTCACCTGGGGGCGGAGGCAGGGGACTGAGCCTCAGGACGTGCACGGACAGGACAGCGGACAGCCACCCCACCTCCACCCCAACCTAGGGACCAAAGCCAGGCACAGGGCACAGCGCACCTCAGGCCCAGCCACACGGGGCACCATCGCCTCAGCCTCCCCACTGGGAACGTGGCGCCCACCTGTCCTGTCCTGTCCTGCAGGGCTCTTAGGACAGTGAAACATTACACGGTAGCTCTCACCTACTCTCAAAAGAAAAGTCTCATGCTGGATATGGTGGCGCACACCTGTGATACCAGCCCTGGGGAGGCTGAGGCAGGAGGATCACCCTGAATTCAAGACCAGACTGAGCTACACAGTGAACTCAAGGCCACATATGGAACTGCAAGTTGGAGCCAGCCTGGACAACTTTAGCCATTTAATGAAACCCTGTCACCAAATAAAAAAAAATTTTTTTTTGTCTTTTTGAGACAGGCTCTCACCATGGGTTCGGGCTGCTCTTGAACTCACTTTGTAGCTTTGTAGCCCAGGCTGGCCTCGAATTCACAACGGTCCTCCTGCCTCAGCCTCCCAAGTGCTGGGATTACAGGCATGCACCACGATGCCTGGCTTCAGAATAAAAATTTTTAAAAGGCTGGGGTTGGAGCTCAGTGCCAAGGCCCCAGGTTCAAGCCCAGTATGGGCAAATTTAAAAAAGAGAAAAAAAGAAATAAAAAGCTACCATATTGGGGCCCTTACTCCATGCCCACCAGTGGATTACATGCTGTTCTATATTCTTACTAACCTTGCTCACAGCCCTGAGCCGGTGAGGGCCCGCTTCCTCCTCGCTCGCCGGGGTGGGGATGGGACCAGACAGCCTGATCACCCCTCCCAGCCCCCAGAGCACAGCCACAGCCACGCAGGGCCCCAGTGCCTGCCACACCCATGGGGGACCCGTGCAGAATGCGGGTCACCTGCTGCCCAGGCCTGGGAACCCCACACAGTACCCCACCCGTGCCAGCAGTGTTGGGGATCCCCTGGGCACCCCAGGAAGTGCCCAGCCGCACCTTGGCCCTGGGGCGCACCCTGCGTGTACGTGGTGGTCTTCTTGAGCGTGTACTGGTGCCCGCTGACCTCCTCCTCGTCCAAGACGCCCTTGCTGCTGACGGAGGGCACGCAGGTGTTGGCTCCCGAGTGGATGCCCGAGTCGTAGGTGTAGGTCTGCTGCCACTCCGTCACCTTGATGGGCTGCTCGATCAGGTTCATCACCTCCATGGCGGCTGCGGGGACCGGGTCAGGTCAGGGTGCGTGGCAGGAAGTTGGCCTGGAAGTCGGGCCACTCAGCCCTGTGGGTCCCCCCACCCTGATGCGGGCCCTGCCTGGCGCCCCAAGGGGCTGTGCATGGGACAGGCCAGGTGCAGACAAGTGTGCCTGCGTCCCTCCGGCCCTCAGGAGGGACAGGAAGTGCCAGGCCACTCAGGGTCCCGGCAAAGGCGGACGGGACGCGGGGTGGGGCAGGGAAGCCGCAGGACAGGTTTCCCAGGCGGTGGCGCCAGAGCCCGAGTCCGGCCTCACACATTCCCCGGGGCGGGCGGGGCTGCCGCGCTCAACCTGGGTCCCGCGCCCCAGGCCACCGGCCTCTCTGCAGGGCCTCGGTGGCATCCAGGGTGGGACCAGCCCGGTCCCACCGCCGCCATCCGTAGCAGGCACTGAGAGGACCTCGGAGGCAGAGGACGCAGCTGGCCTGGCCACACAAGCGCTCCAAGGCACTGCCTGGCCAGGGCGTCCTGTCCCTTCCTGGCGCCCGGGAGCCCAGGCTGGAGTACACAGACACGCGGTGTGCCCAGCCAGCCCCCCTGCACAATGGAGTGGGCCCCGGCACCCCAAAAGGGGCAGCGAGGCGAGGGAGGGGCGGCTGTGGCCCCTGCCCCGCCCCACCCAGGAGCGGGGGCTCCCGAAGGCTCCGCCCCCCCGTGACTAAATCCGCCCCCCCCCCGCACACCTGCAGGGGCAGAGGCGGCGCCGCCACCCCCAGTGACTCAGAGTTTCGGGCTGATAAACAGAGGTGACCAGGACAGACGGCAGCAGCCAGATGTGCAGCCAGATGTGCGCAGCTACTGCAGGGAAAGACCGGAGGCCGCGAACCAGGCACGCAGGAGGCAGAGGCAGGAAACTCCTGCGCCCCCGCCCCACGGTGGGTCCCGAGAGCCACCACTCTTGGGACACTGGAGAAAACTGGACATCCAAGCACGCGGGAGATGGTGACGCCATGAACGCAGGTGCCCTGACCATGCAGTGCCACAGTGGGGCGCTTGGGACCAGCTGGCGGTCTCCTGCCCTGGCCTCACCACCACCCCCCGCCCCCCCCAACTGGAAATGACCCTGATCCTCAGGGCCCAGCCAGAGGAGACAGGGCTCCCCCTAAATCAAGTACCAGCCTCCTGCTTAGGGCTTGTAGGAGGCTGAGGCAGGAGGATTGCAAGCTCAAGTGAGGGCTGCTGCCTGGGCAATTTAGTGACTGCGCAAGACCCTGGGTTCCATCCTCAGCACCAGAAAAAGGGTGTGGGCACAGCAGCCCAGGGGGGTGCACATCTGCAACCTGGGAACCCCGCAGGCTGAGGCCCGAGGAGTAAAATTCAGACCCAGCCTGGGCAAGGTAGCCAAAGCCTGTCTCAAGCTAAAAACCGTGCACCAGGCTGGGGCTGCAGCTCAGGGCTCAAGGCCGAATCCTGGGACCACGGCACCAATGCCTGGCAGACCCTCGCTTCCCCTAGCAGCCAGGGCCTGGGGCCACTGTGTGCCGGACAGCTGCCCGGGAGGGTGGAGGGCGACGCGGGGATCGGGGTGGACAGCCACTTGGCTCTATTATTTAAATAATCTCAATCACACTGGCAGCCACCCTGGTTTTATTTTAGGGGTCTTGGGGGCCAAACCAAGACTGAGTGATGTCCCCAGCCCGTTTTCATTTTGAGACAACGGCTCTAAATTGCCCAGGCTGAGTTTGAACTTGTGATCCTCCTGCCTCAGCCTCCCAGAGTGCTGGGATGACAAGTGTGTGCCACCAGGTCGGGTCAGCATTGACCACTTCGCATTTCTAGGTGGAGAAACCAGGGGGCCCCAAACCGAGAAAGCTGCGGCCTCTGCTCTCCCAGCCGCTCCCCGGAGAACCTGGGAGGCTCCACGAAGCCAGGCACAGCCCCGAGGCCCAGCAAAGGGCCGCACCCAGGTTGCTGTCATCCCTCTCGGCTCTCGGCCCTGGGCCCAGGACGGCATCCATGACACCCCTGACACAGCCCAGCCCAGTGCCCACCAGCCCAGCCCCAGAGGACCAAGACAGACGCTACATGCGGGCCTTGTGCAGCAGGGGAGGAGAAGCCAGCCCCGGGTCAGGACGGAAAGTGAGCAGATGTGGGGAAGCCAGCCCCAGGTCAGGACGGAAAGTGAGCAGATGCAGCGGTCCACCCTGGGGACCAGTCTGGATGGCGGCTAGGCGGTGGGCCCCACCCTTCTCTTCCTTAGGCCCAGCCCTGATTTTAAATGCAGCTGGGTGTGGTTGTGCACACCCCTGATCTCAGCACTTGGGAGGCTGAGGCAGGAGGATCTCTCGGGAGTTCAAAGTTAAAGTAGGAGATACAGGAAGATTTTGTAGCAAAAAAAGAAAGAGAGGGAGAAAGAGATAAGAAAGAAAGAGGCAGAGCTGGACTTCAGGACACCTATCAGAGGGGCAGGAAGGGTCAAGAGGTGGCCAAGGGGAAGGACCCAGGCATCCTGTGACCCTCAGGAGAATGTGGAGGAGCTGCCTCCTGAGCCCAGGCCACTGTTCCCGAGTTGGGATACCTGGTGCTGCTCTGTGGTGACCGCTGCCCACTAAGCCAGTGGTCAGTAGGGGACAGTGCTCTCCACACAGCATCCCAGACACAAACAGACCAGGACAGGGATGGAGGTCACTGCTTCCCTCGGGGCCTGGCCCTGCCTCGTGCTGTGGCCCCAGCACGCACTCCCACTGCAGCCTGGGGTCCTGGGGTGGGCGCTGGGGACAGAGAGGAACGGGAGCTTCCAGAGCCAGGCTGCCCCTCCCTTCCGGTCTGCAGCGGGGCCAGCACATGGCAGGACACTGGGGGGAGGGCAGGGGACTGAATGCCTCAGCCAGGCGGCCTCCCGCTGGGGACACTGGGTCCCAGGAGAGCCCAGAGCAGCTTCGGGCTGGAAAGACCCCGAGCCCAGCCAGGGACAGCGACTAGGGGGCGACCCACACGTGCGACAGTGTTGCCTTCTCAGGGGCCCTCCCTGCACGCCGGGCCACCCCAGGGGCCTTCGGCAGCAGAGGCCGAACCCCAGCTCACACTCTTCCTGGGGATGGCAGCTGCTGCCCCTCTCCAGGAAGACGGGGCACAACGGCCCAGTCCCCACTCAGACCAGGCTGGTCTGGAAGAAGGCTTGGCTAAAAATTCACATGCGTGGTGGTGCACGCCTGCCATCCCAGCACTCAGGTGGCTGAGGCAGGAGGATCACTCCAGGTTCCAGGCCAGCCTGGGCTCCATAGTGAGCTCAAGCCAGCCTAAACTGCAGTGAGACCAAAAAAAA
>PVJX010022727.1:0-30307 GCA_004027295.1 Dolichotis patagonum
ATAGTGTGTATCAGACAAATAAGAACGAGATGTGTTGACTGGCTTAAAGCAACCATGGTTCATCTCCTAAAACTGGGTACTCTGCCTTCATTAACAGAATTGTGTCTGTTTATTAAAGGGACAGAAAGTCAAGTCAAGTGCAGGTTTTACTGCTTTTTCTTTTTCTGCATGCTGAACTACACTGCTTACTTTTGGTACCCCAAAACTCATGTTCAAAACCAGGAGCTGGAAAATAAAGATGTAAAAGTGCAGTTGGCAGGTTACAGCTGAGGCGTAATGTTTGATGTAGTTCTATCTTGATGTTATCAGTCATTTCAAAGAAATGATTAAGGGATATGATGAAATCACTTTTTCAATTTCACAGGAAACTGACTATAAATTCTACTCTGTACACTTGGAGAAGAACAACTATTCCGAGCGCTTACACCTGTTATCTGCCCTGGCTCCAAAGCAACCCTTCCATACTATGCTTAAACCTGGAGGTGCACAAACAACACTGGGTTTTGGGTTTGCTAATAAGGGCTGTTACAGTGCAGGATTAGGGCAGGGACAAGGAACCTACTCTTCCTCTCTTTCCTATCTGTCTGCACTTTCTCTGAACATCACTCCTAGCAGCAGCAGTCCTGCTTACAGCTTTGCCAGCACTTAAGAGCACTAGCAAAATTAGGATGATTAATATCCTTGAATCCTTAATTAATACTCCTCTTCAGGGAAAAGGAGTATCTTCATCTTAGAAAACATTAGTAGAGTCTGGTGAATGAATTATGAGCAAGAAGCTAGTGTGATAAATAACAAGGATAAAGAATTGGATGGTCTTCTAGGACAGTGTTTCTGTGAAGTAAACTAATTTCCATTATCCACACTTAAGATTTTTTTGTCCAACAAATTGGGAACAACTACTTAAACTCCTGATACGCTCATTCCTGTAAAAAAGAATAAAAAGCAAATACAAAGTTTGTTGTTGTTGTTGATTGACTGATTGGAGACAGAATCTGGCTCAGTTTTTCTGGAGGGACGTGAATTTGCAATACTCCTGACTCAGTCTCCCTTAGTGCTGGGATTACAGGTGTGGATAATCCCGCCTGGACCAAAGCCACTTTCTAAAGCTATGAGCAAGGCCTATTCATTCACAATTTTAGTACTAATCTATGTTCGTATTAATGGTGTACTGGTTTAGATTAAATTGCACTTCAAATGACAGAAGTCCTGATAGAGTAAAATCTGTCTTAAGTAAGACACTTGACTTCACCTTTATTTCACCAACCCAGGGCTGAATGGCAGTTCCAGAAACAGGTGGTGTCCAGGCTTCAGGAAGCTTTTTGCAATACTGGACCTCCCTGTAGTCCAAGATGTTGTTCCAATTCCAGCCACCTCATCTGCATTCCAGGCAGTATGGAAGGACATGCTCTTTCCTAGTAAGGACCACTGAAAGCTCAATGTATCACTTTTTATTGCTTCTCATTGTCCAGAGTTAGTCACAAAGTCAAACCACACTATAAAGGAGGCTAAGAGATGTCTTTGTTCTGGGCAATCATGTCTTCTAATCTCCACAAAGGAAGAAAAGGCATTGGTTGATTATGAGCAGTCTGTTAAATAGGAGAATTGTTACTTTCCGTCTCCTGGAGTAGTAGTCCTTCCTGAATTTATTCTCAGGTTTTTGTTTGTTTGCTTTATAATTTAATAACAGATTTAAGGGTAATTCACATTCTTTACAATTTACTTAAAAGTGGATAATTCAGTTTCTGTTAGTTATATTTAGAGTTGTACAACCACTCCCACACCCAATTTAGAGGTATTGTTATCTTCCTCTCACTAAATTTCCACACCCACTGGCAATCAGTTTTTCCCTCTACTCCATCTTTCAGCCCTAGGCAATTGCTGATATATTTTGTCTTTATGGATTTGACTATTCTGGATATTCCATATAAGTGGACCACCCAATATATGGTCTTTTGTGGATGGCTTCTTTCCCTTGGTATGTTTTTGTGGTTCACCTATTTTGTAGCATGCTTAGTACTTTATTTTCATTTTATGGCTAAATAACAGGCTGCTGTATGGATATACCACATTTTACATACACATTGATCAGCTGATGGACACTTGGGTTAAGTGTAATTTTTGGATATTAGAAACAGTACTGCTGGATTTGCACATGGCTATGTGTTTTCATTCCTTGCATAATGTTGGGGGTGGAACTGCTGGGTTACATAGTTCTATGTTTATTGAGAAACAGCTAACTTGTTTTTCAAAGTGGCTACAGTATTACATACCCCCACCAGCAACACATAAGGGTTCCAATTTTTTCACATTCTCACCAACAATTATTATTTGACCTTTTGATTTAGGCATCAGAGTGAATGTGAAATAGCATCACTAGGCACTTAAGTTTTATAACATGATTTTTTGAAGAGATGTATAGAATGACATAGAAAAATGCTGACTTGTATGTCTGGGGGGTCAAAGTTATATAGTTAAAGTGAATCACTTAACCTCTCGACCTCAGTTTCTGCATCTATGAAAAAAATGAGTTCTGTGGATATCTGAGGCCTATCTCTAAAAGTCAAATTAATTGACAGTGACTAAAGGACAGACTTACTTATGGCATTTTCGAATGAAACATATCCAGGAAAAGTAGGTCTAATGGAGCAAGATAACTGCAGGCTTGAAAGTCTAATTCGCCTAAGAAAAACTTTTCAATATGAATATATTCTAATTCTCAAAATTGTGCATTTTGTTTTAGTAAGGCAAGCATTTCAGGGTATTTTACAAAAGAGGTTGTGTTAAAAATACTTGGAAAACAATGGGTTGAACGTGTTGTGGTAGGCTCTTATCCAAAATCCATTGTCTTCTTCAACATTAATTTGATTCAGGAGTGCCACTGGCCAAGTCCACAGCGGCTAATTGTGACAGACCTAAGCTAATCACTGCAAGCCTATGCTCTGGTTTCTCAGCCTTTCTTGCGTATGGGAAAACATTTTACTGTTCCTTTCACTAAGTGAACAGCAATTGTAAACCTCTGAAGCCTTCTTTAATCCAATTACACAGAAATGTTACATTATCTGGTTTTCAGCAGTACTTCCTGCATTACAACTATTACACTGACACTCATCAATAACCTCTTCTCCCCTCCTACAGACTCAAAAGGATTTTACCTCCTACAGACTCAAAAGGATTTTACTTTCCTCAGGGTTTCCCTAGCCTAGCAATGCTATCTAAAGTTAGCCAAAATATGGAAACGGCTAGCACCTCATCATTGGAAACAGAAACGGCCTTCTATTCTTTTACAAAAGTGGTCACTTTTTTTCCATGTACTTGCACTAACCCCAACATGAGAAATTGCTGCAGGGAGGGCTGCAGCCAGATCTGCTCTAGTGAGCACGGTACCAATGACAGTGATAACTTAGTGCCTGTGTGCGCCAGGCGCTTCGCCGCCCTTTTGAGACATTACTCTCTGAACCACCTTCTAAAGTATACTGTACTATTACGGCCTACGTGCCACCGAGGGCCATAGGGCTTACGTAACTTCCTCGAACAAGGTCACAGGACCACGGGACCCCACGCCAGAGCCCAGACTCTTACCCACCACAAACAACTTCTGCATAGCGGGTATCCTGAGAAATTGGTCTCCCAACCCATCCCGAGCTCCTCCAGGCTCCCTTTTGACTGCGAATATAGCAAAGTTGTAAGTGGAACTCTTTAGGCGGGAAGACAGAGGCCTGGCCACGAGAACCCTGGGGTCTCGGCGCTCAGGCCACCGCGAAGGGTCCCAAGCGTAACATTAAATGTCAGCGAGCACACCGCGGCCAAGTCCTGCCCATCGCCTGGTCACTTCGGATCGCCCACCGATGCCTGCACACGTCCGGGACCGGAAGCGCGGGGCTACTGTCCGCGCCGTTTTTTCCTCAGAAAGTCGTATCCATACCATGCTTTTCGCGTTCCTCGAAGGAACCTCAGGTTTCTGACCCTTGCAGTCAATGGGCCGGGCTCAGATCAAGCGCAGCCACACTTTCTTCCCACAAACCTCCGGCCGGAAGTGGCGAGCAGGAAGTCCCTCCTACCACAGGGGGCGGGCGAGCAACATGGCGGCGCCCAGCAGCCGGTGAGGAGTGGGGACCTTGGGATCCCGGGGAGCGGCTGGACTCATGCGTTATGGCCGTATTCCCGCACACTCTCTCCTCACGCCTCCTGACAGGTACCGTAACCCGCCTGGAGCACAGCCTCGGGAAAATTCTCCTTTTTTGGCTACTTACGAGGCCGTGGTTCCTGCTAGCTGCAACCTTGAGAGCCCTTGGCGAGATTCTCTGGGCAACGTCGAGAGAGGTGACCGCTGGAGTACTGTAAATTGAAGAGGCCATGGAACCGTGGACCATTCTTGCCCTGTGTCCCCGGTGGTCCACACCATGTCCACTTCTTTAACCGGAAAGTGCAGGGTTTGGGCTGGGGACAGAGAAATTTGGGTCTCCACAAGCTTCTTGGTTTATCAGAGCCACGGTTCCTAGCCACTGGCTTTTAATGACAAGGAAGCCCTTTGCTGTCACTCAGATGCCTTATGCGGCCATGAGGGATCATGATGATAATGATAACTGCAGACAGCAGCCCACAATCCCCCATAGACTTCTGACTTGCTAAACTCAGTACAGTTCCTCATATAATGTTCCCTTTTGAAGGATCTGTGACCAGTATATGTTGAAGTTTGAATACTCATCCCTGGCGCTTAGGAAGCTCTCATCTCAAATGTTACCCTTTCAGAGGAATCTACCCTGTCCTCCCTATCTAAAGTAGGGCCCTGCCCTTTTTCTATCACATCATCTTACTTATTTCTTTCATTATGTTTAAGTCTTTTAGAGAGAGAGTGAGAGAGAGGGCGCCAAAAAATGAATGCGGGACACACTTCAGGAAAAGAAAAACTTGTATAAATATTACTTCAGGAAATGAAAAACTTGTATAAATATTTTAATACTAAATTTATTGAGAAATCAGGAGATTCGTACAAGTTACTTTTGACCTCTACAATTACAATAGATGCTCAAAGTGGTGACCATTAGTTTGCAGACATTTATTAGTGTGGCTAGGATAACCTTGGTCATTGAGATTGCTGTGCATAGACTTTCAATTTCTTCTCTAAAGGCCAGCAGTGTAGTGGGTTTTCTGGGATATATGACATCCTCTAGGGTCCCCCATACAAAGGTGTTTTTTTAAACACCATCTGTTAAAAAAAACATCATACTCTTTTTCTTTTCCTGAAATGTGTGTACATGTTTTTGGCTGTCTTTCTGTCTCTGTCTCTGTCTCTCTGTCTTTACCTATCTATATAGATAGATAGGTTTTCTCAAGTTTCTTCCAACTTCTGGAAGTATGAGGGTATGGACAGTGGCTGTTCCGGTCCACCCAATGCTTGTAATAATACCTTATGCACATTGTTGGCTCTCAGTAAACGTTTACAAATGAATGAAATTTGGTCTAAAAAAGAGGCGGCTGCGAATTATTTTGCCCTTGTTTTTTAGAGTAATACATAAATGAGAAGTGGGGAATGTGTAAGTTCTGGTCTATAGTAGAGATCAGATAGCAGAAGACAGGGGCTGCCTTTTGATTACACTTAAGAAACTTTTCAGTTTTCACCTACCACACAGAAGCCTACTGCATTGTCTGGCAATCTTGATCACTGTAACTCAGTATGCCTTTTGTCCTTATTTTTCATAGTGTTATTTTTATGGGTCTCTTCTAGTCTGTGTGACCTCAGGGCAAATCAGGTGACTTTTCCAGAATTCAATTTACTTCTCTATAAGATGAGATAATTAAACTGGATTATCTCAAAGATAACTTATAAAGTGGGCAAGAGAGTAGAATGTTATAATAGAGGAAATAAAGTTGGCCAAGGTTTGTTAACTATTGAAACTGGAGGATAAGTAATGGGTCTGGAGGGATTGTTATGCTATTCTGCCTTTACATACACTGTTCCTTTCAATAGAATAAGTAATACAATTTCCTATCTTATATATATAATATATATTATATATTATAGCATATAGTATAGATAGTATATATACTATATAGAGTATATATAGTATATATAGTATATATAGTATATATAGTATATATAGATAGTATAGTATAGTATATATAGTATATATAGATAGTATATATACTATGACTGTGTTAGATATACAGTAAGTAACACATTAGATATGTATGATTTTTCTTATTAAAGTTTGTAATATTTATAAGTTTCAGAACCTTTCAGCTCTGGTCTTATCTGATTTTAGAAACCCTACAACATGATCCAGTGTTGATGGAAAATAGTAGTTACTGTGACATTTTCAGATTTTTTCTTTCTTGTAAGTAATAAGGTGATTGAATCTATATCCATGTCCTTATTTTTCATAGTGTTATTTTTATGGGTCTCTTCTAGTCTGTGTGACCTCAGGGCAAATCAGGTGACTTTTCCAGAATTCAATTTACTTCTCTATAAGATGAGATAATTACACTCATCTATATCCAGCCTTTTGTTTATTTCCTTTTTTTTTTTTTTTAACTATTTTAGACAGGGTCTTGCTAGGTCACTAAGTTGTCTAGGCTGGGCTTGACTGCCCCACCCCGCGGAGTCCTGAGATTACATGCATGCATAGGGACATCTGGTTTATTTCCAGATTTTTAATATTATCTGCTGAAAACCCTGTGTACTGTATCTCAGAATGTAACACTTGCTTTTTTTTTCTAGGCACTGATTCATATTGTATTATGTTTTGACTAAAGAAAATGTTTTCTCAATTCCTAAGTCTAGTTTCCTAGCTGTTTTAATTACTGATATGCTATAAACCTTTCAGTTTAGCTCACTTAATCTTGAAAGATATTTTTCAAGGTGAATCCAAGGCAAAAACATATTCAGGTCTATGGAAAATATCGCAGCAAAGTGGCTTATCTGCAGTGTAAAAATAGTTGCCATGCATTTTAAGAGACTTTGGTAGTTCTCTTTCTCATAGCCCAGGAAGGCTCTATGAACCATCCAGTCACGAAACATTATTTCATTATTATAGGGCAAATACTGTGCTAGTAAGGTTAATAGAGTCCCTGCCATTGTGTTAAGAAAACATGATATTGGAAATAATTTGCACTAAGAAATGCCATAAAACATGCTATAAAGTGAATAGTTAAAAGATACTTGGAAAGTTTCACAGGCTGAGAGTTGATTGTAAGCAAAGAAACAACATAAAATTAAGCAAATTGTAAACTGTTTAATGTGTTTAGTGGAATGTCATGAGGCAAGACTGCTTTGCTGAATTGTGTCTGTAGCTTTGGGTGAGTAACATGCAGTGTTCTGGGCTTCAGGAGGACAACCTTGGGCTTTGTGGAATGTGGATTGGAGCAGGAAAGAAATCACTGGAGGCAGGATGACTGACTGCTCCTGCTGCGGTTACCTTGGTCCAAATGTAAGATCACAGTGGTCTGTATCGGTAGGAATGGAATGGAGTAGACAGTGTTAACCTGTATTTCGGAGTTCACCGCATAGTACTTGATCATTGTTAGATGATAAAGGAAGAGGAACCATGATCCTGAAGTCTTAAATAAGTAATATTTTTTTCTCTGAAGTGAAGAATAGATAAAAGTGTTCTTAAAGATGTATTGCTGTCCTTCCACGTGGAGATACCAAGAACAGTTATATATAGGGCTCCTACTGTCTCCTAGAAATGGGTTGAAGATTAACAATTACCCATTTGCTGAGGGACAGTATTTATTGTTCAGAACAGTGAGAGCCCAATTGCTTTAAAGCAAAAGACATAGAGGAGACACTGTAGGAAACTGGAAGCAGAAGGCAGAGAACCAAAAGAGTCTTATATCGTGGAAACCATGGGAAGGGAGACTTTTAAAAAGGCAAGAACTATACTATTGTACAGACTGTCCAAAACTTGGCTAGGATGAGGTCTGAGACAGAAGCACTGAATTTGTTGATTTGAGAGAGGATGTAGCAGAATGATTAAAAGCCAGATTTGGATACAACAAAAATAGTTATTTCTTAACTAATTGATAAAAATCACATTTCATTGGAAACTATTTCCTTTTCCTTTTAGTTGTCTTACTCTGCATGACCAGAATATTAACCTGTGGTATATGTATTTCATTTTACTGCCATTTGTTGACAAGATGTGCTTTTCATTTTCTAGTTTTTAAAAAGTAACTGAACTGATTGTTTTGTGTTTGTCTCTTAAAAATATCTAGAGTGTAGTCATTTCAGCCTTTAATATACTGAAACTATAATGATCCAGAAATTTCTGAGCCCTCCTAAGGAACTGTATTGATTTAAATGAGTAGGGTTGATAAATTGCTTTTATTTACAAATCTGGATTAAATCGTTTCAGAATCTGATCCGGCACACACACAGTACAACCCTTGGCTAGCTTTGCTTCTGGACAGGTACAGTCATCATTTGGTAAGAAGCACTCATTGTTTCAACACTGCTTCCTTTTGCCTCTCTGTTACAGGTTGGGTGGGAGGATGTGCCTGGTATTTAGAAAGAAGAACTGTACTGGAATCCTCTCAGAAGTTTATGCACCTTTTCAGGAATGTCAATAAGCAGGGGATTACATTTCAACACTTTAAGTTCCTCAGACGCATGGTATGTTTCAAAGGCCATACTTATTCTTGCTTTCTCTATGTGCTTTACTCTGTATGAGGGCATTTCAGAGTTCTTGTAAGAAAAGTTTTAGAAGTACATTTGAAAAAGACTTACTTAGTGCCCTAAGTTTATCCAAAATTTCATTCTGGTTTTTTTATTATTATTATTTTTAACTGAAACCAGAATAATTCTGGCATTTGAGGTCAAAAGTATGATCTTGAACTTAATAAGTTTAGAGAAAGATTGAAAACTTCTGGCATGTTTCAGCTAGACTAAAATTAGGAAAAGCTGAAATTTATGATACAGCTTTAAAAATTGAAGTTCTGTAAATACGTCAGAAATACAAACATAATTGTTTTAACAGTGTGGCACTCCTATTTTGTAAATCAGCAGTGCATTTAAAAATCTTTTTAATCATATGTACTTTGGAGTAGACATAAATTCAAGGTTTTTAAAATTTTCCAGGCATTTCATAATGGGTATTAATAAGATATCTCAGTTATCTTATAGACCTTTATCTATGTTAACTACATATGTTGTGCACAGTATTATGACTTACTCTCAATTCTGAGTGAAAGTATTTGTCATTTTATCAGAAAGGGGTGTAGAATGGCGATATCACTGAAAGCTCACACTGCCCCATGAAAGAATGACAAATTCATATTCTAATGCCCTGTTTGACATTGCTGTCATATTTTCTTAACTTAAAATACTTATTATTAAAATGTAAATTTAACTTAAAACCTTATTAAAACTGAATATATTGACAAGAGATTTGAGTTTCTAGAAATGTTCCTACTTTTGAAGCTGGGAAATCAAGGATGTTTGGATATTTGGAAAAAGTTGAATATATATATATAATATATATTATATATATATTATATATATAATATATATATATAAAATGTCTTTTTATGTAAACATAACTATGACTTCTTCAACTTGTAGTTTATGTCTAAGACATAAAATTTTAATTTCAGGTCTTTGTGATGTACTGAAAAAGGCACTTAACTAGTTAGCAGCATAGATAGCTACTCCCAGGCTACCTATAACTGATTATTTACTCTTGCTTTTGTCAATTTCAGAGCCTTGGTTTCTTCATCTATAAATTTAAAAAAGAGAAAGGTAATCTATCTTCTTTAACAGCTTTTGAGAAATTGAATGAGATACAACATACAGTGGTTCACAAATGTTAGTCATTCCCAATTTTTAACAGTAAGTGCTAAGGACTACCTGACTCAAACCTGTGCTCTTTCCTCATACCGTACTACTGGGATATCTTTAAGCTTTGAATTACCCCTTGCCACAGAGCCCCTCTCAGCACTGTGCCTAAGAACATGGAAAATTTATGTTCTTGATTTCAGAGAATTTTTTCATTGTATTTGGATTGTTTAACTTCCGGGATGAGGAGTAAAATGAAGAATAGATGTGTTTTCCCTTCAAGGGACTTAAAGTTTTGGAATTTTCTAAACCACAGAATTTGAAAATCATTGCTGAGGTATTAAGTTCTTTCTCCACATCTCATTCAGTAGGGTGATTTCCACGTCACAGATACTCAGTAAGTACATGCTGAATTAACAGTAAAGTTGGAGATATTTTCAAGTACTATAAAAGATAGAGTGATCAAAGATGTTTTTAAACAAACTTTTAAGAGCATTTGAGGCCTATTTTTTATTTTTATTTTTGAGATAGGGTCTCACTGTATAATTCAGGCTGACCTTAAACTCACTATGTAGTCTAGGCTGGCCTCAAACTTGTGGCAGCCCTCCTGCCTCAGCCTCCCAAGTGCTGAGATTACAGGTGACCACTAGCACACCCAGTTTGAAATTTTATAGTAATGTGTTTCATTTTGTGGTTGTTTCCTAGTATGTGACACAAGTGAATAAGGTCCGGAACCAGCAAGTGAAACCAAAGCCAGAACCAGTGGCACCGCCTTTCCTTGAAAAAATGCCTGCAGGTGAAGCCACAGCAGAACTAGATGAGATGAGATCTCTTTCCTCCCCAAGCCTGTCTTTGCCCACAAAGCCAAGCAGTGCAGAGGAGCTGGTAGAACCAGAGTCCACCTCCATAGCTGAGAGCTCCATAGATGTGGACAGAGAGACAAAAGAGGAAAAGCAGTGGAAAGAGATGAAACTGCATCTTGACGACTTGCCTGGCATTCTGGCTCGGCTCTCCAAAATAAAACTCACAGGTACTTTGTGTTTTTCACATCGTTACTTACTTGCAGCTTATTTTAACTTAAGGGAAAGGAAATTTTACTTAATGTCTCCAAAAGAATAATTTGAAATCACAGATCTCGCAGTATTTTTTGCCTTTTCTATTTAATTAAGATTCAAAATCAGATTTTCTGAATTCTCCTTACCCAGAATTGTAAATGGTGTAAGTGAACAACTAACCCTACTTTTATTTTCCGTTAGAGTGTTTATCCTGTGCTTAGTTCTTTCTTTGGCTAGTATTTTTACTGTTTTTGGCTATTTTAAAAGTATAGAACAAGAAGAACTGAGCTGATGATGTGAACTCACAGTGGCCACTGGGCTCTGGGCCACTTCCGTGTTTTGCTTCTTGTAGGACCTGCGGGACTGTGCCAGGTGTGCGGGGATATAGAGTGCTTTATTGAAAGGAGGTTTGGAAGCAGAGGGCTTTTTTCAAATTTAGATGCTATACCAAGTTTTATTGTACATTTGGCTACCAATCCATAATTATGTCATTTGGGTGTGACAGCCAACCTGTGATTCAGCTAAAGCTTTATTATCTCATAGCTCAATTCAGAAATACTGGGCCAGGGGTTTAGCTCAAGTGGCACAAGTGCCAGACTGCCAAGCACAAGGTCATGAGTTCAATCCCTGGTACAAAAAAAAAAAAAAGAAAAAAGAAAGAAATACTTTATTCTATGCTAAACCTGGGTATGTTCTAGATTATCTGCATTCTAAAGAGCACCTACTTTCTTACTTCTTGGATAAGAATAAAGAGACTTGCTATAATTGGTGAATGACAAGCCTAAATGAAATACCATTTGAGGACAGAAAGTAGAAAACAGTGTGGCAGATTCAAATAAATAGGAGAGGGAGTCTTTGTGAAAGTAGAGAAAGATCTGAGAAAGAATGATTTTGTTTGACTTTGTAGAGAGTAGAGCCTGAATCTAGTGTAAAAGGGTGGTAAGTTGGACAACTTCTTATGTAAGTGACCGACTTCACTTAAAATCCTTTGTTGGGGAGTGGTAAGTAAACACGGGATTTTATGAAGGAGCTGAAGAAGCTCAGTAAGGCTTGTGTAAAGTTAGTCTAAAATAGTGACACTGGTTTTGTGTGATACCCTGTCTTCGTGCTTTATGCTAGCTGAACAAGAAATCACATTTCTAAAGAAGTTAATCTTTTGTCATTTATACAAGTGACCTGAGTGTCATATTGTTGACATGTTAAGAATGACTGTACAAATAATTTATGATTATGAGGATGGCACCCAAGAAATGAGGCCTCTCATACTGTAGACATTAGAAGTGGTCCTTGTCAGCAGCAGGATCTTTGTATGCACCATCATTTAACATAACTGTTCTGCAAATCAGCTCTCCTTTCTGATCGGTCCATTTCTGTCAGCACTACCAGAGTTCTTCATGCCCCTCAGATGAGAAACCTTAGGAACAGTCTTAACTCTTTGTTCTCCATTTTCCCCTTCATCTCTGGTCAAATGTGTAAATCTTACCAAGAGAATCTTTAGTACTGCCTGAAAGGCTTGCTTTCCCATCCCCATTTATGAAGCCGCAATCCTAATTCTGGTCCAAAACACAGAGGCTGTTGCTTGTTAGAGAATCTTCTGTCTTCTGCTCGTCACTCTTGCCCAACTGCAGTTTGTACTGGGCAGAGCTGCCAGACGAACATTCCCAAAATACTTTCAGTTTTCCGAACCTGCAGTGCAGTCTGGCATTTTTGCCTTCTCCCTCGGCTTGCCTGCTTCTACAAGAGCATTGCAGTCTAGAATGATTGCACTCTTTCCCACAAACACATCTTTCCACTTTCTTCCAACCCATGACTGGTCTCTTCCTGCCACCCCACCATGCTTGTCCTCCTTGATAAAATAGGAGACTGGCCTGCCAAGGCCTCTCCGGGCCTGTCTGTTAGCCAGCTTTTGCTCCAATCTTAGTTCACATCCTGTCTATAACATTTACTAGTCAGGGAAGCATCAGGCAGTTTTCTGAACTATTAAGACACTCTTTATATCTATAGAGCAGGAATAGTAAGTCAGGTAAGAATTAAATCACATAATGTGTTAAAAGCACGCAATAGTCTTTCGGCCAGAGCTGCCATCTTCCGGTAATTTGCCAAAATAACGAACACCGAAGGAAAGAGGAAGGGATCCGGGTAAATGTTCTCTAGGCCTTTTAAAAAACATGGGGTTATTCCTTTGGCTACGTACATGAGAATCTACATTGTAGACATCAAGGGAATGGGTACTGCGTAAAAAGGAATGCCGCACAAATGCTGCCGTGCAAAACAGGAGGAGTCTACCATGTTACCCAGCATGCTTGTTGGCATTGTTGTAAACAAGCAAGTTAAGGGAAGACACTTGCCAAGAGGATTCATATGCATATTGAGCCTATGAAACACTCCAGGAGTTGTGATAAGTTTCTGAAACATGTTAAGGAAAATGATCAGAAAAAGAAGGAAGCCAAAGAGAAAGGTCCCGGGGTTCATCCGAAGCGCTGGCCCGCCCCGCCTGGAGAAGCACACTTGTGAGACCCAGTGGGAAGGAGCCTGAGCTGTTGGAACCTATTTCCTGTGAATTCATGTCGTAAGCTGGGGATGGAGCTCTGCCATTCAGCACCTAGTTAGTGGCTAGGAGTTCTAAGCCCTAGTTGAAAGAATCATCCTGTGCTATTTGGATAGCTTTCTTAGTTGAGCAGGTGTGCGGTGCCTTTATCTCGGAAACAAATATTTGGAGCAGATTTTCATTTTACTTGATAATTGTGTCAGGTCTTTACCCTTCAGTGTTGTTTTCTTGTTGCTGAAAGATATTTCTGAAATATTGTGTAGGTGTATACCCAAAAGGCCAAATATTCAGGAAATGTTTATATTGGCTTGAGGATCCATAAATCATCATGAGGAAAAGATGTATCAAAATAAATGGAAGTCCATTTCACTTAAATAAATTGTTTAAAGCAAAAAAAACAAAATCAAAACAACAACAACAAAACAAACAGCATGCCTGATCAAAGGAGGCACTGAAAGGTCAATTTCCAAATAATTACAGGTAACCACTTGATTGTATGTTTAGTGTGTATTGTTTCCTTTAAGATTACTTTTGCCTGTGAAGGAGGTTGAGGTAAAGAAGTATTTAATAGGTAGGGAAGATAAGGAAGGAATTGTAGGCAGAAGAAACCTTTGCAAAGGCAAAGAAGCCTTATACATCCTGGCAAGTTCATAAAACTGAAGTTTGACTATGAGTGAACAGCATGGCTTGAGAATGATAAGGGGAGGTGCTCTGCTGGCACGGGTCAACTGAGATTGAGGGATTGAGTAGGGGTCGTGTCATCAGAGGGTGCAGAGCACGTTGAAGAGTTCAGCGGCTGTACCACAGTGGTTAACAGTCCTGGAAGGTTCTTGGAAAGCGTACAATCACTTTGTGTTTTGTCTTATCATTTAGTTGTACTAGTTACAATTAATATAAGCTTATTATAAAATAGATGGTACAGAAAGGGTACATCTTAAACTGGAGCAGTAGTACCCTTTCCATCAGACTTGTTGAAATGTAGTCTTCACTCTATATATTTTTATGCAGATGTAGATACAATTGGTTTATTTTGCTTTGCCCACAGAGGTTTTTAACTTTTATATATTCAAAAACATTTTTTTTTCATTTTCAGAAGCTTTCACCACTATATGTTTATAAAAACTTTCATATTTTTTATTTTTGTGTTTCCTATGGTTTGGGGATGATCTGGAATATATTTGGTAGTAGGAGTAGGATTAAGAATACTTCTGTGGCAGCACTGTTGGGCAAGGATCACCTCCTTTTGTAAATACAGTTTTATTGAAACATAGTTACTCCCATTTGTCTACACTGTTACTATGCTACAGTGACAGTTAAATGACTGGGACAGACACCCTGTAGGCCTAGGAAGTCTGAAACGCAGTCATTTACAGAAGAAGAACATGGACTAGGGAGAGGCGAATTAGTGGCAGACACCTAATGGTAGTTGATGAGAGGTGACTCGGGTTGAACTGAGCCTGCGGTGGGAATGAACAGAGCCCTAGGAAGATGTGGTCTGGTGCTCAGGGGCCACAGAAGCAAAAGTTGAGGACATGGAGTTGCAGAGTTCAAACCTCTAGATGAAGGCAGTATTCTCCAGCTTTCAGAGAGAAAGACAGACGGACAGAGACAGACAGGGAGAGAAAATGAGAGTGAGAATGAGTCTTGTATTGGCATTAGGCATAATAGTACCTACTTCTACTTCATAGGGTTGTTACAAGTATTAAGTGACTTGACATTTGCGTATTACATACCTGGTATGGCATGTTAAAAAAAATGTACACCTGTTTCTTAAAAAGTAAATGTGACACCTGTTTACCCCACAGACGTTTAAGTTTGCCACCTCTGCGATTGAAAAAAACACCAAGCTCTGAGTACGGGAAATGGTGAATAGTGGTGTTGAGAGTTACCCATGTGAGTATAGAAAAGAGAAACAGGTTTGAGGAAAACATAGTGAGTTCAGTTTGGGGCAAACGGAACTTGAGTTGCCATTGGCATATCCAGTAGGCGGGTAGGTAACTGTTTAAAACAGGAGCTTGGCTAAAGCACGAGGCTGGAGGAACCAGGGATCTTCAGCTGGGGCTGGCAGCAAAGCTGTGGTAGGCAGTGCGGTAACTGAGTGTCAGCCTGTGGAGTGAGCAGAGCGGGGCGTCAAAGACAGGTCTTGGGATGTATCTCCTTTTAAAGATGGGCCATTATGGGGTTTGTAATGGAGTCTGCAAGAAAATCAGAGGGAAATAACCAGGAAAAGGTTTTGTCACAGAAGTCAAAAGAATAGTAGTTCATAAAGAAAGTAATCTACACTCTCCAATGCTAGACGAAGTTTCCTAAGAAGCTTGGATAGAAATAGTTATTAGGAAGTCAGTACTGACTACTTGCTAAATCATGATATAATCATTAGTGTTTCTTCTTTTTATAGTTTTATACGAGCTGCTTTAAATCATTTAATTTTCTTAAATGTATTATTATCATTATGTGTATTTCATTGGAACTGAGGAAAGTGTGATAATGGATTTAAGAAAGGTCACCTTTTTTTTCTGACCACATCTTTCTTTTTTACAATTGTATGGTTTTTTTCTTTTATGGGGCTTGTATGGTTACATATCTGAAGTAGCATTCTAAGGGTAAGGTTTGATATGTAAAACATGGTGCTAGAAATCTCAAGCAATTATTACTTTAATAATTTAATAATGCATACTGTGTTGTACGGTATGAATCCGTGTTCATGCAGGAGCACTAACGCTTGTTAAAATGGTGATTTCTGGTTACTGTCCCCAGTAATGCAGATAACCTGGGGCTGAAACAAGACCCCGAGATCTGCATGTTTGAAAAGCATACCAGATGATTCTGATGTAGGTGGTCCTGGACCACACTCCCAGAAAGTAAAGGCAGTCAGTACTGATCTCAGACCAAGTGGTCTGGCTGGGTGGGAAGCAAACTCACCTAGTGAGAGCCAGAGCAGCTGGTCAGGACCACTGGCAGCAAGAGAAGCCAGCTGGACAGAACGTGGACCACACAAGAGAGGTAAGCAGGGTGCACCGAGGAAAGGGGAACTGCAGCTCACCTACAGCCACAGATGGTAAAGTCCCAGGGTAATAAATGTTCCTTCCTATGGTTTTATATATTCCATGCCCCAGGTTTCTAGAACTAATTCAATTAAAGTCATTTCCTTCTGCTATTCCATTTAAAGAAGCAGCACCCTTTGAGTGACCCCTACCCTCTTACATGACCCTTTACCTCTGTTCAGTTTACTATTTGAATTTATAGAGTCAGCAGGATTTTTTTCTCTAGGAAAATGTCTGATATCTATCAATTGATTTCTTTTGTACTTTTAATATCTTGGGAAATTCATCTATAACTAACAATAGCCAAGGCAGGAATATCTGAGAGTCAGCAATCATTTCTAGAGAACTAGTCTTTGTCTGCTTTTGTTTATAGGTGTAATTCATACCAAGAATAATTAACTGCAGAATAAGCAGAGAGCCTCACAGTGATCATATTTATATTTCCTGTGTAGCATAGCAGGGTAGCCGCAGCCTGCGCCTGGCACTTATGCCAGGATATGGACCAAACATTTGCTGGTGTTACTGTCACTTAAAGATTTTTTATTTCCCCCATAGAGGGAAGTAAGACCGAGTTTATAAAAAAGGAATGATATGTCTCCCTTGAGTTTTACTTGCCAACTGAGCTATTTACAATATGTTTTTGGACTTTGTTGCACGGACCACACCAGGGCAAGGAAATTTTATTTGGATTAGGATCATAAGAGGTTTAGTGACTCAACTGAGTTTATACTTAATATAGGTCAATAAAAAGCAGAACTTTTTTTCCTGAATAACATCTGTGCTGAAAAGTTACAGCACATTTTCTGAGACCAGAACGCTCAAATAGATTGTTTATTAGAGCCAGTAGATTATGTTGTTGATAGACCTGATACAAACTACAGTCTGTCCGTGTGTGGATTTATTTTTTCCCCTAGGCCTAGAATGCTGTTTTGTTTGGTTTTTTTTTTTTTAAAGAAAAAAAGCAAGCATAGAAGACGCAAGAAGCAAATTCATTTTGGATTGCTTAGATAGATTTTAAGTCAGTTTACTCCAGTCTTTAAATGATACTAGGTAACTGTGAAGAAATTTCCCATGTTTCCATAAAAATACTCACTGAGTCAATTATGCTTTCTTGAAGTTCACTTTATAATATTTTGAAGTGATTACTTTAATGCCATATTTGTTATAATATTTTAAATTATCTTTTTAGAAAAAAATACAGATAAGCAAGCGATAGAGAACATTGAAATCCCTATGTAATTTCACCATCTCAAAAGTAGTAACTGTTGTGTAAGTTTTGATGTATTAGGATGTAGAGCTCTTTCTGTATGTCGCAGCTGTAATACTTTATGCTTTTTTTAAAATTCTTTGTCGTACTGGTAATTGAACTCAGGGCCTTGTGCATGCTAGGTAAGCATGCTACCACTGAGCTATATCCCATCTCATACTTTTTGCTTTTAAAATAAAAAGTATAAATGCCTTCTGTATTTTTAAATTTTAATATTCTATTTTGGTCTCTAAAAGTCTGTCTTGTTTTGGGTGACTTCTAATGTTTTTAGCTTTCTTAAGTCAAAAATACTGAAGAATATACAAAAAAAAAAACTCTAGGCTAAGTAATAACTAGATTTTAGGCATAGTTTTTCAACCTTGTCTGTTCACAGTCTGTATTGGAATGTTAACTGTGCAAGTTCTTGAGTTAGACTGGCTGAGTTGGCATTACTGGTCCACAATTTATGACTTTTTGAATAGAGGTTATTTTAGTTATTTTTCTCATTGTTGAGACAAAATACCTGACTCCTAAAGTTAAAGAAGGAAAGATTTATTTAGTTCCCAGTTTGTAGAGGTTTCAGTCCATAGTCAGCTGCCTCCAAGGCAGAATGGCATGGCAGAGGGAGCGGTTCATGGTGGCCAGAAGGTAGCAGGCAAGCAAGGGCTGACCACAGCTCTTTTTATCCCTTATGTCTTACCCACGCTATTGGGCGGGTAGCACACGCACCCTTAATCCTAGTGCTGTTGATCATGCACTCTAGATCCAGCTTCTGGAAAAGCCCCACCTGTGACTTCATGAGGCCATGAGGGGACATAAACACAGGCCATAACAGGCTTGTATTTTGACTTCTATAAGGTTTAGTTTCATCATTTGTATGGTCGAGATACTTCCACCTGAAAGGATTGTTTTGAAGATTATAAGAAATAATTTAAGTAAACAGTATAGTGCCATGCCTAGTAAATATTCAAGAAAGGTTAATTATTATTATATTGTATTAGTGTACAAATTATGTCCATTTTGTTTGTTGTATAAAAAGGAGTCATATCACATATTTTTTTCATTTATTTGCATATATACACCTCATCAATATAATTAAACCTACCTCGTTTTTCCAAGGTTGATAGCATATATTGAACTTACTGAACCATTTCCTTATTAATGGATATTTAAATAGTTTCTAAATTTTTGCTATTAAAAATAATTGGGTTTTAGAAAATATTGTACAATGTCTTTGTACATTTATTTTGGAACATTAGTACCACAGACATACACCTTTGTTTTTAATGATGCAGCATTGCATTGCGTAGTTATATCATTAGTTTTCTTCTACTTAGGTGGTTTTCATTACAGTATTATTGTTGTAAATGGTGCTGTAGTATCTTCGAAGCTAATTCGTAATGACTTTCCTAGGATAAGAACATGTAAGTGCCTTGCTGGGTCAAAGGGTATGCATGCCTTTAAAACTTTTCATTTTAATTGACAGGTTTCCCTTCAGAAAGATTTTGCCAGTTGACTCTGTTACAGGAACAACCAACCCAGCATATCTTCACCATTGAATGCTAGATAATAGTGTATTTTTCTAAAGAACTGCCAATTTGATGCATAAAAAATGGCTAAGTTTTTAGTTTTATATTTGAAACTACTGATGAGGTTTTATATTATTTATATATGTTGATTTTGTGATTTATATTTCTTTTGTACATTTTTTTTTGCTTTCCAACTTTATTCTGTCTTTATTGTTAGGATTTTTTACATACTGAATATTTGATCCTGTGAGGTATCTTTTGTCAGTGTTTTGTTTTTTTTCGTTTATCAGTATTTTGCTATGCAAAAGTTAATTTTCTGTGATTGTATCTATTAGTCTTTTTCCTTGATGTTCTATTTTAAGGCTTTTACACGTGAAACTTTTATAAATATTTATCACCTTGTTCATCTATTTTGGGGGGATGGTTTGAGACTGGCTCTCACTATATCGTTTGGTCTATCCTTGAACTCTCTGTGTAGTTTAGGCTCGCCTCAAACTCATAGTGATCCTTCTGCTTCAGCCTACCGAGTACTGGGATTACAGGCAGATGCCACCACCCCTGGCCCACTTTGTTAATCTTAACATTTTCATGATTTTATATTTTACATTAAAATTTTTATTTATGGGTAATGTACTTTGGTCAGTGATGTAAGGTAGACATATAACCAGTTTTTACTTTCGTTAACCAGTGTTTGAATATCCTGTTCTCAAACTTAAGAACTGTAATTGGAATTACAATATGTTCATCCATAAATTTGTGATTGATTTGAGATCTTTATTACATTATATCATCTTCATTTGTCAAATCTTGTATGGCTTTTAAGTTTTATAGTTTTCTTTAAGTGGATCAGTGCATTTAGTAATAAATTGACTTGGGAGTATTTTTAATTTTTTTCAGTTTATTCAGTTTTTTTTTGAAATACAATCAAATAATGATCAGGTTACCTCCTTTTACGCATTTATGCTATTTCATTTTCTGGTTAGTTTCCTCTTTTTTGTACTCTATCCACTTGCTTCCTCTCTATAATTTTCCACTTCATTTGGAAAAATCCTCTGAGAAGTGTTATGTACAGCATTGATTCGATATTTTTGCATCTCTGTTTTATTACATCTCATGATTTTTAACATTCTACCACAGCAAGGTTTGCATCGTTACATTTTTTTAACCCACTGTATCTGTTTCATAGGGTTTGTTTTCTAGAATGTGTAAGTTTACTTTTTCTGGCTAGTCCCTAAGGGTGTCTTTTAAGTGTTGTGAGCAGCATGAGTGTATGTACTAATATGGTCCTGCCCTCTTGGGTCTTAAACTCTTCAGGAAGAGCTTAGGAGACTCGTAATCCATGCATCTTTTTTAAAAATGCATTTCACCTTTTTTTATCATACCCCTTTTTTTTATTAAAGAATACTTTTTTCCTAAGTCTTACACTGACCCATTTTACTTCTCTTCATCTTTATCCATTCCTGAGTGATGATAAAACTTACTATTCCAGGCTACAAATTAAGATGAGCTTCATGGGGCCCAGACGTTTGGCTCGTGTATATTGTTGCAACCTTCCTGTGTGCCGCCGTGCCTGGTACATAGTTGGTGCTCAGTATGTAATGACTGAATGAACGCTTGGTTGATTTTCTTTCATTGCCTGAATTTCACTTGGCATTGTTAGATTTCTCTCACAAGTTAAACCAAAGAAGTGTAGCTTATCAGTTTCCATTACTTGTGCAGCAGGCTTGTGATCTGAAAAAGATGAGCAGGCAGCAGCTAGCAAGAAAGCTACTTGTCAAAAAGGGTTTTTAAAGCATGTTTCTGACACCACGGTGCCAGCATTCTGCTTCCCACCTCTAACTCTTACTGTTGTTCGCTGCCACTCTGGGCATTTGTGTGGAGCATCTGTGTCCCGTCCCTTTTCTGCTGCCACTGTGTGCTGAGCTGAAAGAGTAACCCTGTGTGCCAGGCATGGTGGTGATGTGTGGCCTGCTACACTAAACACAGTCAGAAAAGTTTTCTGCCTTGTTTCAGCAAGAATTATGTCAAGATGAGGCCCTGCTTTTTTTTTTAGGGTGACGACACTAGACCCCGTCTCTGCTTTCTAGGTGGGATGCAGCTGCCTTTAAGCAGTCCTCTACTGTAATGGCAAATGCTCTTCTAGGATTGGCCTACATCACCGTGGCCCATGTTGGCCTCTGGCCTGTTCCTTATCAGGACGAATAATTAGTCCTGTCAAGATAGCTTTTATTTCCTATATTTGCCCATTTTTTTTAAAATCAGTGACTACCCAGATAGTCTAATTCTTTTGCTGTACAAACAATGAAAGTAGGAAGCTGAGGACATTGCTGGGTGGTAGAGCACTTGTGGAGCATGCACGAGACCCTGCTCTTGGTAGCTGTTGTTAGTCAAGTCTCATCTGTACTATATTTAACACATTTCTTCAGCATCTATATAGTTTCAGCATCTATATAGTTTCTTGCTGATGCAGGGATTTTTTTTTTTATTTTCATTTTTATTCCATCTTTTCAGTTGCTGCTTCTAGTTTTGGTGAAAAAAATATACTTAATTGGGCTGCTGTGTTATCTGCTGTTTTGATTAATGTGGGATTAATTGTGTTAAATGCAATTACATGGAAATTGAACTGATTAGAAGTGTGGATCCTGTAGAGGATGCTAGAGAAAGGTAAAGATAAATTTTTCCTGAGGGTAAAATCACTTTCAAAAATTGTTAACAACTTTAAGGAAGAGAAAGAAAAAAGAATTGAGAATGGGCTTAACTGTGTTGGGTATGTTACTCAGTGGTGGAAGAGTTGCCCAATGTGCTTGAAGCTCATCTGCATGTAAATGAAACTTTAAAAAACAAAGCTTAAACATCTTAAGCATCAAGGATTCTGCAGCTAGGAGTCTAGAGGGTGTGATCAAGTGTCTTAGTCACTTCCCTTATCTCCTGGACAAAATATTTGACACCGACAACTTAAAGGAGGAAAGGTTTATTTTGACTCATGTCTGTAGAGGTTTCCGTTCCCAGTTGGACAACTTAAAGGAGGAAAGGTTTATTTTGACTCATGTCTGTAGAGGTTTCCGTTCCCAGTTGGCTGGCTTCATGGCAGGAAGTATCATAGCTGAAGGGTCTGGTGGAGGAAAAGCTGCTTGCTTCATGGCAGCCAAGAAGAGAGAACAAGGGGTAGAGCAAGGCAGGGAGATACACGTCTGTAGGTCAGGCCCCCAGTGGCTCCTCTGCCAACCAGATGCCACTTCTAAATACTAATACCAAACCAGCCATAGCACCCCCACAATCCAATTGCTTTCCACAAGCCCAGTCTCTGAGCACATAAAGCTCGGAGGGGCATCCAGACAGAAGCCATAACACCAGGCTACCTGCTACTTTCTTTTTATGTCATCAGCTTGTGGTGCTTGACTTTCTGTACTCCCATTATCAGGCTGTATTCAAAGAGAAGAAAAAAGAACAATGTTAAAGGCAAAAGTCTTATGTGAAAGGGAAGAAAAGCTCTTGATAAGGACATTTAGGGGAAAGTAGTTAGTGGGAACTGTTGTAGTCAGGGGTTGCAAGTAGAATAGTTACATATGGGACACATAATTTATAGTATTATTTGTAATGGTCACCCAAGGAATCAAAAACAAAAGAAGTGCAGGAAATCTGTCCACAACACTAAAGATCTAGAAAATCCAGCTGAGGGCCTGAATCCCATGAAAATAACCAGCATGAGTCAGCTGAAAATCTAGAGCCCACAACAGTGACTCATCATACAAGTCTGTTTCACAGATCCGTGCTGGGAAGGATCTGTGTCAGTAGGTTGAGAATTCTGCAGTGGAGCCAAGAAGCGACAGTCAAAATAAGGACCATGGCTCCCCTGAAAAGTATCCTCAGTCACAGTGAGGTTCCGAGCTCCTCCGACAGTGAGGCCAGTGTGACAAGCTTCTCCTGGAGATTGAGCAGCACACATCTTCCCCTCCAGAGCCAGGAAGTGATGCTCAAAGGAAGAACCAGAGCTCCGCCAAAGTGAACCACAGCCATTCTCAGCCCCTCCGATGATAATGCTGAGTTCATATCACAGAGGCCCTCATGGCAAGTGCCTCCAAGAGAACCAACAGCTCCAAATAACACTCACTTAGGAGAACCCACGATGGTACTGTTCCTCTCCAGGTCTCCTTTTTATGCTGCAATAGTCCTCAGGTGGGCCATCCACGCTCAGCACCATGCTGATTCAGTTCCGCTGGTGTTTAAGCTGACCACCAGTTTCTAATCCACTACAGGGATGGAACGCAGAGCTTTCTGACTGAGCTGCGTTCAGCCTGTTTATTTTTTATTTTGAGCCAGCATCTTGCTGAGTCATTAGGTTGGCCAGGTTGGACTTGATTTGTGATCTTCCTGCCCCAGCCTCCCAAAGTGGTGGGATTACAGAGATCACCACCACACCCTGTTACTTGGGACTTCTTATATCTCGTTGGCCAAGTCTGAATAACACAACTACTTCCAGCTGCAGAGAAGGTTTTAAAGTGTGGTGTAATCCTCATATCCATCATTTTAGAAGCCAAAACCAGAAGATCCACCCTAGTCAACTTTGACTTTTCTGTATTCCATTAACCCTACTGGGTTACCTCATTGTGAAATATATCTCCTTCCTAGAAGAGCATATAAAACTGCCTTCCTCTCCAAAGAAAAATAAAACAACACCCTTCAGTCTGGTCTATGATTATCACTGCACACACTCACTTCTTATACAGTATATTTAAATGAAGACTGGTTTGCTCACTCAACTTTTACTATTCCAGTAGTGCTTCTGAATGCATACTGTTTTTCCCTTGTCATCTTAATTAGATGAATATTTTGAGAGTCCCAAGTTAAGTGTTGGGTATAGTCAATACTGAATTGTGCAGCAGAAAAAACTGACTGGCCCGAAATGTACATCTTCATTGAGAAAGTGTAGGTTGATAGTGGGAACTCAGCTAAACAAGAAAACCAGACAGGGTACAAAGCCTTCAATGAAAAACACCATGAAACTTTCCTATTTTGTTGCACTTCAAGTCATCCAGGGTTTTCACATCTTCCGCAATTTTTATTTTTTCAGTTTTATATGTTCTGAGATTCTTGGGCTGCTTGTTATAATGTAAATTGTGGGCGTCTCTTCATCCTCAAATTCCTTCACTCTAACTCATTCAGGTCTTCAGAATCAGTGTCTTAACCCATGACCATGATACGGATGATTCACATAGTATACTTGGAGAAGCATACTTGTCTGGAGAAACATTCAGCTCCTCAGTCTCAGCAAGCTACAGCTCTGCATTTCACACGAAAGCGTGGGTTTGGTCCCTAACTTCATGCTAAGCTAGATTGTTGGAATTCACTCTTGTCATTGCCTTTTGTCCCCTTTGCCTGTTTACCTGTGATCACCCTGTCAGTAAGCAGCACCGTCAGCCTGACTTCTGGACTTCTCATCTATGCTGCAAGTCCAAGCCGATCTCCCCCGACTAGGTGAAGAGGGGCTGTGTGAAGCACTTGAGAGTAGTGGAGAATCGCCTCACAATCTACAGGTTAGGTTTGCTCGGTTGCATAGTTATCATTTTGAAATATTATCAAGGGCTTGGTTTCTTATACAAAGCAAAATTTGGCAGCATCTTATTAAGGTTAAAGAATCGAACACTTAAATGAATTTTTAAAAGGTGTTCCAAGAAAGCCTCTGGTAGGTACTAAAAAATTTTTTTGCTCATCTGTTTATTTTGGAAAACCTCAGTAATTACTTTCAAAAGGAGGAGTAGTGAATTTATAGGCTAAGAATCAGAGGAGGAACGCTGTCATTTCAATGAGCTGTTGGAAAGGTGTGGTAGGTTTTTGTTGAGTTAACCCTTGGATCTTATCTTTAGGAAGGGAGTAACTGGAACATTCCCTCACCTGTGGATTTGTGCTTGCCCTTTCCTGTCTCAAATACAGCTCTGCATCTTCCCTGTTGTCAAGCTGACCCCTCATCCCTCAGTCTTCGACTTGTTGTCACTTTTGGGAAGGCAGCTGTCTATGTGAGCAGGCTCTTCTGTGTTCCTCACAGTTCTCGGCTTTACCATCATTAACGCCCTCTGTTTTACCTGACTTTCTTGAGGATGTAAGCTCCAGGAGGGCAGGACTCCTATCCTGTTGACACATTCTCATTGCCTTGCGTGTAACAGTTGGACCTTAAAAAAAGTACAAAGTCCAAAACAAGTACTTACATTGAACCCTGTAGCCACTGCGTACAGAATTTTGAGTAACTTGATCTTTGAATTACATATAATCTATTATAGTCACTCGTTGCTTATTGAGAGGGCCATGTCCTGAAAAGGGTGCTGCTAGGTGAATTCATGGTGTGAACATGACAGTGTTACTTAAACTGTAATGGGCACAGTGTCACTAGGCAATATGTTTAAACCTTACCAGACCACCTTAGCACTCCTTTGTTAACTGAAGCATCGTTGTGCGGCACAGGACTATATTTCCCTATATTAATCTTAGGGATAGCCAAAAGGTAGTGTATCTCAATTAAGTGACTTAAAGCTTCTGTATTTTTTCTAGTTTTGTCTGCTTTTTACAGTATTTCTTTCCACTGCTATCATTTTGCCCTGAAGTTTGCAATCTTCTACCTTACTTTTTATGTAGTACAACTCAAGGATTGAATAGTTCATCAAGTTTTTGAAAATTATTCCCCTTAAGCTCATAGATACATCCTTTGCTTGGCTTTATCCTAAATGAAGTCTCTAGCTGACACCTTTTTTTTCCCCAGATAAGTGGTAAACATAAATGCTATCTATCAATCCTTACTAGACTTGGTAAATAACTATTGATTTCCAGGTTCACTTAAAGGGTCAGGAACACCAATAAGGAAATTTTTTCATTATTGGTTATTCAAAACAGTATTTCTAAGATACTCTCCTTACTAGAAAGTTCTCTTAAATGCTTATAGTGACTATCCATCTCTATTGCATCACTATTTTATTACTAAGAGTAAATGAAAACGCTCAGTGAAAAAGAAAATAATGAAATGTGTGTGTGTTGTGTGTGTGTGTGTGTGTGTGTGTGTGTGTGATATTCAGATGAACAAGTAAGGTAGTTCATTTTACTGACCAGTTGTTACATGTGTTGTACAAAATAATAAACTATAGTAAAGATTAAATGTTGGCAAGCAGAATGACACTTAATTCTTTACAATCTTAATTCTTTATTATTGTGTAAGCATATCTTGTATATATAGTATCTATTGCAGGGGCAGTCAACACTTATAATTTGGATAAGAAATTGAGAGAAAGCACTGCTGTTTTAATGAAAGCTGCTCAACTAACAATTCCTTCTTACCAAATTCATTTTTGAAGGCATGTTTCTACTTTTCAAAAGTTTCATTGTTTGAGCCACTTTTAGCTTATCAGCATCAGTTTTATGGGGAAGTACTGTAATTAAAAAGGTTATAAATTTCTATCTCCTGCATCTACAAAGGAGGAAAAAAAAAGTTACAGCAAAAACAAACCCCAAAACAAAAACCTGAAAGTAGAATGACAAAGTAGAAGGGTTTAAGGAAAAACTGTGTTTAAAAAGAATCATCTTAGTATCTCAGTATTATATAATTATTTTAATATAAACAGCTTTATTTGCATATTTATCAGACGTAAGGGATACTTTATGTCCCTTTTTCTGAATACTAACTGTAAAAGCAAACCAAATGCTTCCTGATGAAATTGCATTGGTGATCATACATGTTTCACTTTGGTAACAATATTGTTTGGTAAATTTGAAATTCTGAGATTCATTCTCGCCCTGTGACTTTGGCCCTTGGTCATTAAGTCTGTTAAAAACAAACAAACAAAAAAGAAGAAAACTGGAAGCCTTACCCGTAAGTTCTTAGTTTTGCAGCTGTGTTACATTACATCTCTGTAGAAGGTCTTACCTTTTAACCAAAAGTAGGTATGGTTTATAATCAGCTACCCCTGATATCCTTTAATGTAGTTGAGAAAAAAATACCATCTCTCGTCAGCTGAGTTTTCACCTGAATTTCACAATAAGCATGAGAATTACCACCTCCTTTGATAGGTGTGTTAGTGAGATAACTGCAGTAGGAATATGGTCAAACTGTGAGACCTAAAAAACTCATTGAAATTAGATATTTAACCATTTGAAACTGAAATGAGAGCTGGAAATCATAAGGACAGCTATTTAATTTTTTAAAATACACTCATTTGAACATCAAAAGAGACTTTCCTCTGAATTGAATTATAATACATTGAACTTTGATATCTGTTAACAAAAGTTTATTCCATTGCTTGGACACACACATAAACAAAACCACATACATAGTCATTACTGCCAACTCTTGGTCAGCTTTTTTTTTTTTATAAGAAAAAAACTTTAAAGAGAATGTAGCTTAGGCTTGTAGTATTTGATTATAATATTGTATAGTGTATGTTACCAAGGATAATGGGAGATAATAGATTACAAGGGTAATTTAAAATCTATAGAGAACCTCAAAATCTCCTTTAGCAAGTGGTTTTAATATTTCTTCCAGATCTTTTAGCAGCATTAATAATTATCTAAATTGATTTATTGGAGTTTTGTTTTCCATTTACTTGTTTGGGAGTGAGCGCTAAAAAAACAGTTGGGGTATATAAGGCAGAGATGATGAGGAAGTAGAATGTAGGTGACCACTTTTTAATATAATCTTTGGTTATTTTTTTTTAATATTTTAGAAAGCAAATTAGGTGCCTCCGTTGTGCTTATGTTTAGAGACCAATAAATTTCAAAGTTGTAAGCCTTTAAAAAAATCTTGATTAAATTGTTTCTCTAAAAAAGCCTCTGGCATATTGGAAAAGCAAAACCTGCCAAGTGGTAAATTGCTTCTCTGGAAATATACTGTTGGGCTAGAACTAGGGATGTGCCTGGATCATTACTTTTTAAGCCCTTCTTTGCCAGGTACTGTACTGAGTGCTTCTGATACAGTGAAAAACTGTTGTGTTTCTCAGAGGTGTCCCTATCATGGACTGGAATCTGGAAATGCGTAAGATAGGTTTCCAGAGAATCCTCCCTTGAAAGAGCACAGACTGTGGGGGTGGTTGTATTTGCATAATTGAAGGGTATATTGAGAAAGAAAAATTTAATTCGTTGTTTCTCCAGAGGACTGGAAACTGAATCCATGGTCTGTGTTTCAGGGAAGTTGTTTTGACTTGACCGGCTAGAGAATTACGGAATAGCTAGAGCTGTGCTGTAGAAGAAAAGGTTACCCTGGGAGAAGGAACTTCGTGTTACCAGACTAGGACACAGCAGACGTTGAAATGTTGTAGGAGGGCCTCTTACATCAAGTTAGTGAACTCTATGTAGCTTCTTTGCTGTAACTGCTTATATTTATTGAGTAATGAATCTCTGGATTGCCAACTTCATTGTAGTTACTGACCTCTGTTTACTCTGTCGGCATCCCACACAGGCCCTCATTGCTTCCCACCTAACACTGCAGTGACCTGGAAGTGGTTGTCTTAGTTATTTTTACTCATTGCTGAGACAAAATACCTGATGCCCAAAGTTGGGAAAGGAAAGGTTTATTTCTTACAGTTTTTGGATGTTTTAGTCCATACTCATTGGCTCCAAGGCAGGGTGGCATGGTGGGGCCACAGTTCATGGTGGCTGCAAACAGCAAGACAGAAACCCGAAAGAGACAGAGACATGCCTTCTTCCAGCCTTTACATTGTATACCGGCTCCACCCCTAGGTGGGCATAGCACTAACACCCCCAATTCAAGCGCTAGACAGCGAACCAATGACAAATGCACAATGCAAACGCATGAGGCCTGGGGGCCACTGCCATAAACCATGACAGTGGTCATCTGAGTAAATTTTCCTCCATTCCAGTCAGCCCCCTATGTTGGTGATAGACTAATCTGTCTTAAATGCCACCCTCATTATAGTACATACTAATTTTTTTATTGCTGCAAAACAATCACAAATTTAGCAGCTTAAAACAAAAGGGTATTGTTTCATTGCTTCTGTAAGTCAACAGCCCAGGCCTGGTGTGGCACTCTGCTCCAGTGTCTCCCTGAACTAAAGGAGGTGTAGGTCTCATCTGGAGTGGGGATCCCTTTCAGGTTCAGCGATTTTTATCAAACCTAATTTCTTGCAAACTGACACCTGAGAGCTGTTTTCCTTCTAGCTGCTGCTGTTAGCTCTTAGAGACTGTAATCTTTTCTCGTGTGACTCTCAGGGGTAGTACTCAACAGAGATGTGTTTGGTTTCTTCTAGGCCAGCCAGGGTATTTACTTAAAAAACATATTTTTTTAATTACAGGGAATGTTGATAGGAGCTTCTCTTCGGAGAAGGCAGGCAGGTAAGCTCGTAATTGGTGAATTTTGTCAGTCTTGGGCTGATGGTTCGGAAGAGATTGACTAACGGAGCGTGGTCGTCCAAGATCGGACCTAGTTGTCAGGACTGCCTTAGTTGGAAGCTGCTGCTGCATCTTTCTTGGAAAGGAAGCTTGTAATTTCTTTGACTCACCACCCACCAGGAGCAGAGATGAGTCAAGCTCTGGGGTGAGAGTATTACTCTTCCTTTCAGCCACCCTAAGCCTTCAGTGCTACACCCCTGGGCCTATATTGGATGGGTCATGCTTCGTTGACATCATTGATTTTATGTTTATTTGTAAAAGGACAGAATATGAAATTACCAAAAAAATATAATTTCAAGAGTTATTAATGAAAGCATATATTGCATTCACTTTTAATGAGATTCTGGTGTTACAGAATGATTCCATGTAATGAATTCCAGGAAATCAATGAAAAGTTTAATTACAGTTGTGACAGAGTTGTATGAGAATATTGCTTTGGTCAATTTTACTTGTATAATTTATCAACCCTCTCTGCCTTTCTCTTTTAAATTAATTGCTTTGATGAAGTAAGTAAATGCATCCTGTATTAGCTTTTGAACCTTTTTAGAAACGTATTGTTACAGATCTCAAATTTCTTGTTGTCCAGTAGTAATAGTTGCTATTACACTTATGTATTGCCACTTTTGATTAGTAGTTTACCATTAGGTCATATTTCTGTTTTGTAAATTTAATCATTGGGACATCTCTTTAAAACATTGCAAAAAACTGACATAAGAAAATGGACAAACTA
>PVJX010022728.1:0-30164 GCA_004027295.1 Dolichotis patagonum
GTTGATGGGCATCTTGGTTGTTTCCAAGATTTAGCTATTACAAATTGCGCTGCTATGAACATGGGTGCACATATATCACTGTGATATGAACTTTTCAGTTCCTCTGGGAAAATACCCAGGAAGGGAATAGCTGGGTTGAATGGAGCTTCCACTCCTAGTCTTCTGAGAATTCTCCATACTGATTTCCATAGTGGTTGCACCAGTCTACACTCCCACCAACAGTGGAGCAATGTTCCTTTTTCCTGGGTTACTTCTTGAGAGGCTGGCCATCTTCTGCTCCAAGGCAGCAAAGTCCCAGTGTGTCACTTGGACTTGGTAGTCCTACCAGCTTTCTTCTGATAATTGCATGATGAAAAACTGGCTTTATGTAGCTTTGTTTCTACTACCAATAATCTTCCTTAACTGTAAAAGGAAATGTATTATCTGTTGCTATATTACAAATGATCACAAAATTAGTTGCTTAAGCAGCATACATTTTTTTATCTCCATTTCTGTGGATCGGAAGTGTAGGATAGTATGACTAGGTTCTATGTTTAGGGTCTTACAAGCCTGGAACCACTGTGCTGAGTGATATGTGTTCTCATCTGGAGACCCAGCTCTTTGGAAGAATTCATCTCCTTAGAACTGGAGGATCGGGGTCCTTGTTATCTGCTTTTTTGTTTTCCTACTACTGGGATTCAAACCTCGAACGTCACAGATTGTAGGCAAGGGCTCGACCACTGAGTTGTATACCTACATGTCAGTATTATAACATGAACATTATCAAATCTATTTTTCATACCTGCCATTTATTGAAGTTTTTATATACCAAAGTTTTACACTAGGTAACCTAATTGTTTCCCAAACTTAATTATCAGACTTTCCTTGGATGCTTGTAAATTATACTGTTCTGATTCCAGATCAGTACTACCCTGTGGCACTAGTGAATTAGTATTTCCAAAGAAGGTGTCTGAATTCTTGTTTAAAAATGGTTCAGGTGATTCTTAAGGTACATTAGGTAGATCATATACTTGTGTTTTGTTTCCTCAATACCACTATAGAGTAGGTACTGTTCTTTTCGCCCATAATGAATCTGAATTTGAGACTCTACAAGTTACTTATCCAGAGTTACAAATAAGAGCAGAGCTGAAATTCAAGTTTTGATTCACCCTGAATTCTATTCTTTTAACTAGTATATATTGAATATATTATGTAGTGTGCAATAATTTTTTATTAAGCATTCACTGAAACTTTCCCAGTTAAGAAATATGGGGTGGACTGGGTATGGGGCACATGCCTGTAATCCCAGTACTCAGGAGGCCAAGTCACGAGGATTGCTGTGAGTTTGAGGCCAGCTTGCACTGCACAAGCAAGTTCAAGGCCAGCCTGTACTACATAGTGAGACCCTGTCTCGAAGAAGAAGAGGAGGAGGAGGAAGAAGAAGAGGAAGGGGAAGGGGGGAAGAGGAGAAGGAGGAAGCGTCTTCCTGGGAGCTATTATGAATTCTTTCTTCCCCATTTGGGTCTTAAAACTGAAACAAAAGTAGCAAATTTTGCTACTTTTTTCAGAGAGTCTTAGTTCCTGTCAGTTTTTGCTTTTCCAACAGGACCAAAACAAAATTTGATTGTGTTTATTTTATTTCTTATCCGTAGAGTTAGATAAAATCTTAAAGGGTCACCTTAATCAGTCTTTTAGCTACAACTCACAGAAGCCCTGATACAAGAAACAGATCCCATTTTAAAAAGTAATTCTAGATATTTGCTTAGCCAGACATAGTAAACTACCAGTCATCTTTTATGTTAGTTTCCATTTGTCAGCAAAATTGAGGGTTACTTATACTGTTTGGACTTGTTTTTTGAGACAGGGTCTCGCCATATAGTCCAAGCTGGCCTTGAACTCACTATGTAGCCCAGGCTGGCCTCAAAATTGCAGCAATCCTCCTGTCTCAGCCTCCCCCCAAGTGCTAGGATTATAGGTATGTACTGCCATGCCTGGCTACTTATATTGTTTTATTCAGTATTTCTGAAAGCTTTTGTATCATCTAAAACACTAGTGATCACTTAGATTTAACCTTATTATTTTTACGATAAAGTTCCTATTTAGGGATAATACGTATATTAATACATTCATTTATTAATATCTCAGTTCATGAACATTTCTCTTTGCAAATAATCCCATGGCATACGGAAGTGTTCAGCAAAATTTTGCTTTGATTCACAAACTCCACATGGGGTGAGGAACACAACCGACTGTGTCCATCTTCCCCACATAAATACAAATGTGGCCTTTTTCCCTAGAATTGTGGAACAAATTAAATTCGTGGTCCAAATTCATGTCTATAAGATTATACTTGAAATTAGTTTTTCATAAAGTTGAGTCACAACTTAAATTCAGTGTCAATCTTTTTTTCTGTTACATTGAACCAGTTTGCATGTAATTTAACTTTTGTATATATGATTTAGCATAACTGTCATTTTGTTTTCTGTTTGTTCTCTCTGTTGGTTAATTGTTCCTGTTTTATTTTCTATCATACTGTAGGTGAGTTCAGCAATCTTTTTATTTTATTTTTATTTTTTATTTAGAGAAAGAAAGAAAAGAAAATTTAAAAAAACAAAAGAGAAAAAAAGAAAAAAGTAGAATGCAGGATTCAAAAAAATTAACATAAAATCGCTAGTTGATATATTACATATTGTCATCTTAACAATAGTTGTTAAAGTTAGAAAATCAAAGCATTAAAAAGTGGCTAGACACTCAAACATAGACAGTGCAAACTCTTCTGTTCAATGATATAACAGAAATTTAGTAATATGGTCATCTATCTTACACACTATACATACCTTTATATGCTTTAGAGCACTTTCCTTCCCTTTCAATTTGAACAATCTTTTTAAATTCTATGTTGATTTATCTATAGTAACTTTTAGTATATATCTTTGTGTATAATTTTAGTGTATAATTTAGTTTATAACTTTATTCTTACTACCTTTTAGATATGCAATTTATCAGTTTATTTATCTCTGCATTTTACTACTTGAAATATAAAAACATTATCATCATGTAAGTCTCTTTTTCTGTCCTCCCATATCTTCATACTACAGTTGTCTTAAGTATTTTCTCTACATATATCAAGAACATTATATGTTGTCATATTTTTTTGACCATACAACTTCAGAAAACTCAAGAGAATAATCTATTTACCCAAACTTGTACTCTTGTTTATTGCTGATGTTTCAGTTTTCCCTTTTTATTCACTACCTTTCTGTTTAAAGAACTTCAGCCACTTTTTAAGCTAGGTCTTCTGGTGATAAATTCTGTTGGTTTTCATTTACCTGAGAGTCTTGATTTCACCTTCTTTCTGGAAGGATATTTTTGCTTGATAAAGAATTGTGTAATGAATTATGATTTGCCCATGCATGGTGATGCATGCCTATAATCCAAGCACTCTGGAGGCTGAGGCAGGAGGATTGCAAGCTGGAGGCCATCCTGGGCTAGCGAGAATGTATTCTCCAAAACAAAAGAGAGAAAAGGAAGAATGATTTGACAATACTTTCTTTCAGCCCTTGAAAAATGTTGTGCTACATCCTTGTGGACTTTGTGGTTTCTGATGAGAAATTTGTTCAAGGTTTTTTTTTTTCCTTTGGTTTTTGGGTTTTCCTTTCAAAATTTAGATTATGGTGTCCCTGGGCATGAAGTTTTTTTCTGTGCTTGGGACTGACTCAGGGCCTCAGGTATACTGGACAAGTATTCTACTGCTGAGCTACATCCCCGGTTCCCTTCCCCTTTTTTGAGTCAGGGTTTTTGATGCTAAGTTGCCTAGACTGGCCTTAAATTTGTGATCCTCCTTCTGCAGCCTCCACGTAGCTAGGATTACAGATGTGCAGCACCATACCTAAATGGGTTTTTGTTATTGTTTTATCCTGTTTTGGGTTTGGACAGCCTTTTTTTAAAATTTTTGTTTTGGGGAGCAATACTGGGGACTGAACCCAGAGGTACTTTACTATTGAGCTACATCAGAAGTCCTTTAAAAATGCTTTTATTTAATTTTATTTATTCATTCATTCATTGATTCATTCATTTTTGCCATATGAGAAATCAAATGTATGGGCCTTTCCATTAAACTACATCCTCAACCCTTTTTTAAAATTTTGAAATAGGGTCTTGCTGAATCATTTCATTGCCCAGGCTGAGCTCAAACTTGCAATCATCCTACATCAGCCTCTCTCAGTGCTGGAATTATAGGTTACCTTGGACAGCTTCTTTAGTCTATAGACATATCTTCTGCCTAGTATGAGGAGTTATTCCTTCAAATATTTTCCCATCTTATTTCTCCTTTTGAGACTTAAATTGCATGAATGTTAGATCTTTTATTTTCCACAGGTTCTTCAGGCTTTTTGTTTTATTTCATTTTATATTCTTTTTGTTGATCAGATTATTTCTCTTGTTCATTGGTTCTTTCTTTTGTTAATTCCATTCTTTGAGTCTATGCTGAGTTTAATTATTGTATAACTATTATAAAATTTCCGTTTCTTTCTTTGTTTTCTCCCATTTCATTATATGCTTTCGGCAAGTATCTCCTGGTTCTTTCCATCTTTGTCCATGAGCTTTCCCTCTTATAGATTAGAACTTTTCCCCTCCTTAAAACAGAGAGGCTGGAGCTGAGCACTTCTCCTTTGCTTCAGCAATAGTGAAATCACACCATTATCCTCATTTGATATCCTTTCCTTTCAGATATAGCTTTCTGTTTAGTTGAGGGAGCCAGTGTACTAAATACCAGGGACCCACGTTGCCTTCTCCAGCTCCCTCCCCCATCTTCCTTGTGTGAGCCTAATTGGGTTTCTGGGACAAAATCTTGCAAACAGGTAGGAACCCCCATGACTACATTTCTCAGAAACTTCATACTTTCATAATAGCCCCCACTTGGCTTCCAGCTAATCATCAAAACTTGCAGTTGAATATTCCTGATGTGGCTTTTGTTCCAGGTAAGCAAATGCTCTGTCCTATACCTCCCTGCAGGTGCTTGTCTTGCTTTTCAGTTGGCCATTTGACCTGTGACTTATTTCTCTGACCATTTTATGAAAACTTGTTAACTTGCTGCCTGTTTTGCCTTTTTCTTCTTATAAAGATGGGAGGTTTTTTTTTTTTTTTTTGGTTTCTACAGATCTGAGATGAAACCCGAGCTCTCAGATCTTATGTTTTTATTGAGAGTTAGTCATTGAAGTACCAAAAAATTATCTTTTTTGTTAGGACTTAATTGACTTCATTAATAGGTACATATTTTGTTAGTAACCTTCTTCTGGGTCTCTAAAGGGCCCATGCTGATAAAGATTTTGTTTTTGTTTTTGTTTTTGTTTTTGTTTTGAGACAAGGTTTCACACTGTAGTGTAGGCTGGACTTAAACTCACTGTGTAGCCCAGGCTAGCCTTGAACATCTTCCTGGCTCAGCCTCCCAAGTGCTGAGATTACAGGCACATGCTGCTACACCCAACTATAAAGATTTTTTTAAACATTCCCTAGAAAAAGAACATAGTACTAAGTGACCTATATAAATATATTAAGTCTTCTGTTCTTTCTCAAAAATCAGGATATTTTCATATAATATGTCTGATCTACAAAAACATATCAGCACCTTATTGAAGGACTGCATTATCATTTATAGGCCATTGACTTTTATCTAAAACTTTCATAGCAACAGGGTAAATGCCTTTATATTTTAATTCAGTAGAGAATACTATATACCCTCAAGTAGAAGAACCTTGTTTACATCATTCTGCCTGTATTTCTAAAAGTCTTGATTATTTTTGTCTTTGGGCCTACAGCAGCCAAAAAGCACTAAGCTTCAAATGCACATGTGTCACATAAAAAGTGGCACTGATAGGAGAATAACTGGCAAAGCAAACATTGGATGTCATCTCCTGTGAAAATTGCCCAGATCGTATAGGCAACTACACTGAAGATGACAAGATTCACTAAGATACCCACTCTGGTTTGATTATTACTTGCTTTTGAAGTCTTATAATGTCTCTAATGCTTCGTTTTTATTAATGTTGTTATACACTGCTGAGACACCATGGTAACCGTTGTAGAGCACCTTGTATTGTGGTTTTATGTGACTTTTCTGCCTCATGCTTTTCTAGGAATTGTTTTGTTTTATCTTGCTTTGTTTTGTTTTTCCTGCTAATACAGAAATGATAGATATACATGTAGAGACTCATGCAGGTGTAGAGCTTATAAACAGTTTACAAGAACCAACTATATAACACATGTTGAAATGAACAACTACTTTGAAGAAAAAGAGACACTACAATACCCAGTGCTGACTCCATAATGTCATGATGTGAAGTCCAGCAAAACTATCACTTTTTGTTCAAAGTGATCTTAGCTTGCTTTGCCTTGTTGAAGTTCAACACACATTAAGGTATGGACAGCTGTTTTGAGGAGAATGAGAGACACTATGACAGCCATTCTTGGCTTCCCTAATGTCTGGTCTTGAAGACCTGAAATGCCCTCCTCATCCTGCTCAGATCAATTCCATACTAGGTTGTTTCATGTGAATTCCCTGTATGTGACAATATGGACAACTATTTGAAAGAAAACAAGAGTCAATATGATAGAGAGTAAATATCTCCTATTGTCTAGTTTTAAAATTTTTGTCTCTTACATTGCTTTCTTGTGATCAGCTTTGCTCTGTTTTGTTGTGTTTAATTTTACCCTTTTGATATAACTGCATGTATATTTGAGTGGGTAAGATGGATGACCATATTGCTGTTTTTGTCAGATCGTGGAGCAGAGCTGTTAACAGTCTCACTGTTTGAATGTCTACTTTACATGTTTTAACTTTGTAATTTGTACAACTATTTCCAAGAAGTCAGTATGTAATTTGTCAAGTAATAATTTCTTAGGTTTTTTTTGTTGTTGTTTTTTTCCTTTTTTCCTTGGAATACTGTATTGTCACTACCCTTTATTCTGTTTTGTTTTGTTTTTTTTTCTCTTTAAATAAAATTATAAAAAAAAAGAAAAGAAAATTGCCCAGATCTCCAAGTTAGACTTAATTGCTCCCACTTCTCCATTATTAGGATGCATAAACCTGTTTAGTATGAGGTAAGAGAAGTAATCCAATTTATCTAAAGAACCCAAAAGTACATTGCATTGTGGTCATTGATATTCCAGTTGGTGTCAGCCCATAGCTATCAAAAATGTTTTGTTTATTTTAGCCAGATGTGGTGGCACACACCTGTAATCTCAGCATTTAGGAGACTGAGGCAGGATCACGATGAGTTTGAGGTCAGCCTGGCCTATATGATGAATTCAAGGCCAGCATGAATTACATAGCAAGATGCTATCTCAAAAAAACAGACAAAAATGCTTTGTTTATTCTTTATAGGAAACCTGAGAATTATTTTAAACTACTTGAAAATTATTTACTTGGTTTTTAAAATTTTAAATTTCAAAATTTAATAAACTTTGATTCATTGGAAAAGTCAATGTGGATACAATGTCTTGACAATACATTAGATACCTTTATTGTCATAGAACAGCTTTGGATTGGGAATGTAGCCCAGTAAAAGTATGCTTGTCTAGAATTGTGCAGCCCCTTGATTCAATCCCCAGAACTGAAGAAAGTTTTAAGAGATACGCATGTTTATAGCAGCACAATTCAAATATGTATATCTTGGAAGCAGCCCATGTGTTCATCAACAGATGAATTTATTTTTTTTAAAAAAAGGTGATATTTACACAGTATGGAGTAGGACTATGCCATAAACTTGAAGTCATTGGCAGGAAAATGGATGTACCTTGAGACCATAATGTTAAGTGAGATAAATCAGATGCACAGGCTTAAGTAGCCCATTGTTTCTCTTACATGAAAAATCCAGAGTAAAAATAGAGCAAAATGAAAGATTATAGAAAGTAGGGAAATAAATCATTATCAGAAGAGAAGAGGATCACCAGATGAAGGGAAGGGAAGGATAAGGGATAAAAAAATAAATAGGATGGGTTATGTACATGTACCAACTCCACACAAAGAATGTAAACGTATTTGGAACATGTACCAAAAAAGGAAGGGAATCAAGAGATGTGTGGAGTAGCTGGGAATATAGCTCAACGGCACAGCGCCTGCTTAGCAAGTGTAAGGTACTAAGTTTAATTCCCAGTACCAAAAAAGAGATGTGTGGAGGGGAAAGAGAGGGAAAAGAAAGGGGATGAAAAAAGGAATTAAGTGTTATATATATGTATCAACTTCCCACAAGGAATGTAAACATTATATACTACACACATGTACTAATAAACTAAAATAGAAGAGATCATTTTAGGCACAGTATCTGTTGCTAGGTTTTCTCTATTTGCAGTGATACCTTGAAAATCTTTTCTTGACATCAGATTATATAATTACAATTAATTTCCTTTGATTGTTAGTAGTTTTCATGTTTGCAACGGTTTTGTACTTTAGGGGTAACACATCAGTTTGTGGTCAACTCATGTATAGTTTCAGATTTAGGTGAATATGAATCGACATTGATCAGTCTTTCTGTTTCATTGACATGGGCCAGACAATATTCACCTTTGTGTTGCACAAATAGTAAATCTTTTGGCTTCTCCTCTGAAAAAATGTCATGCAAATGTTCACATTAGCTGTGTTTTAAGAAACTACTCACTGAGAGATGTTAGAGCAATAAAAGCCATAGTTATCCATGAAGGACATTTCAATTTTGTGACTGTAGTAGGTTAATGTTGATGTTTTAATTGAAATCATAGTGAGGCCTCCTTTGTTTCCCCAAGCATCTGAGAGACCAGATGCACAGTGTTGAATTTGGCATAGCTGCTGGACTGTATGTTAGCCCAGCGAATCCTCTCTTTGACCATAAATGAGCAGTTATCGGGTAAGTACAAAGCCTTTTTGTTTCAGGAACTTTGGGGGAAACTACCAATGCATATAAAATAGGCACACAATTTAGAATTGATAAAACTTTTTAACTTAATTATCTTAAAAGGTCAGGGTCAATAACCATGTCAGACCATTTGAAATTTTTAATTGAGCAACAAATGGCCATGTTTTTTTTTTAATTGATGTCTCCGCATTTTAGTTGAACTGTGAGCCCACATCTCTCTCACTGCATCAACAATTACTTTATGGGCTAGATAGAAGAAGTCAGCTCTATATTTCTCTCTGTTTTCAGAAAGTAAACTAAGATCATGAGGATGATAATAAAATAATTGCATCTAGTATTTATTTAACAATTACAATGATCCCAATGCTAAGCTAAGCCAATTACATAAATTCTCTCCATTTAATACTTACAACCACACCTGTGAGGTGGATATAATTATCCCCATCTTGCAGATAACTAAACTGAGTCTGAAAATGTTTTTAAAGAGAATAAAATCAAACAAAACAATAAAACTAATCAGAATAGAACAACGAAAGTGATACAGGACTTCAAAACAAAATAATAGGAAATCAACAGTGGCTACCACAATGTCTTGTGTTTTCTTAAGAATAGCAAGGCAGAGAATTTAGATAATTTAAAGCTACTAAGTAGACCAATCCAGGTAGTCTGTCCTAGAACCCATATTAATTTCTTTAAATATTTTTAACTATATAAAACATTTGCCTGGTTCAATATCAAACTGTAAAACAAAATACATTTTATAAGATCCAGTTTTGTTTGTCTTCTGTTATGGTTTGATTGTATCCCCCAAAGTTCTTGGGTTAGAAACTGAATCCCCAGTGCAACAGTATTGGCAAGCGGCACCTACTAATAAGTAAGTAGGCTATGGGAGCTCTGCCTTTGTGAATGGGTTAATGTCTATCAAAGGCGGAAGTTATTGGGAGAGTGATTTGTTATAAAAGTAAATTCGTTCTTTTCTTGCTCTTACCCTCCTTCCCTTCTGCCATTGGGTAACACAGTATAAAAGTTTAATTAAGCTGCCAGCACCATATTCCTGAGCTCCCAGCTTCTAGAACCATAAGCCAAATCAATCTCTGTTCTTTATGCATCATGCAATCTCAGATACTTTGTTATATAGCAGTAGAAAATGGACTAAGACATTCCCCTCCATTTTCTTCTTCCTTTTTTTTTTTTTTTGTGTGTGTGTGTGTGTGCCTGAGATCGAACTCACGATCTCATGTTTGCCAAGCAGGCACTTACACTGCTGAGCTAAACCCCCGGCCCTTCCCTACATATTTGTAAAGAGTTTTTTAATTATACTTTACAGTTTCTTTTTGAAAACATACTTAAAAAGTGTATATGTGCATACTGTATGTATATAAACTTCACATCACTAACCAGAATATCTTGTGCTGTTTTGCTTTTTATTCAATTTAAGAACCTTTAAAAATGCATTTTCTTATCAGAAGTAGGTTCATGAGACCACTCTGGTAAATATATTTCATATCACTTTGTAGATATCTGCCTGAGTGCTGAACTTGTATTTCCATCCCCTCTCAACATTTTATATTCTGCCTCATGCTTGAGATGTTTGAGTTATACAGCAAGATAAGGAGGACTGTCACATTCTACCTTTAGTAAACATGCTTTTCTGGAAAACTTGGATCTGATGCTGTTGAATCTGACTAGCTTGTAAAATTGAAATTGGGCTCATCACATAAGTCTGCTTTTTTTCTCTAAAGGGGAAGGGAAAATTGTAATAATAATCACTGGACTTAACATTTACTTGCTTAAAAAGGTACTGTTTGTTGGTGTTTTGCATTTTGGGGTTTTTCAAACTTCACAGAGTACCTGTTCCCTGGAGGTTTGATATTTCTGAAGCCATGGAAACAAGCCAAATGTTATTGGCTTCTACTTTTATATTTCTCTGTCTATAGTCTTAGAGTTACTTTTCTGTTTGGCAAATATATGTATCAGCTTTCTAAAGCTGCTATAACAAATTACCACAAACTAGATGGCTTAATAGGAATTTATTCTCTAATAGTTCTGGCGGCCAGACATCCAAAATCAACCAGTTTATACTGTTAAAGCGAGATTCCATTCTTTTTTGAGACAGGGTCTCACTATACACTTCAGGCAGGCCTTGAACTCACTATGTAACCAATCTGGCTTCAAATTGGCAGTGATCTTTTACCTGTGCCAGGATTACAGGCATATGCCACCACATGTGGCTAAGATTCCATTCTTTACCTCTTCCTATTTCAGGTGGCTGTCAGCATCCATTGATTTGTTGATCAGTTTGCATCATTCAGTTGCTGCCTCCTCTTCTGTCTCAAATCTTTCTGCCCTTATTTCATAAGGATGCTTATCAATTGGATTTAGAATCTACCCAGATTTCCAGAATGATCTCTTCATCTCAAGTCCTTAATTTAATAATATCTTCAAGATTCAAAGAGCAAAATAAAGGATAGATAATAGGAAGTCTAAAGATCTATTTCAAATGGAAAAGTTAACAAGAGATGGGGGAGGGACAGAACAAGAAATGGATTTGAAAAACAATTCAAGGGAAGATTGGAAACAGAACTTTTTCAAATGAGAAGAAGTCAATAGTTGGAGCAGGGAAAGGTGGGAGGAGAACTAGACAAAGAGTTAAGACATGTATGTATAACAACTCGCCTCAAAACATGCAATCATATGTATTGCAAACATGTATTAATAAAAACTACATAATTAATAAAAAATAATATTTGCAAAGGCCTTTTTCAAAATAAGTTAACATCTACAGGTTCTGAGAATTAGAATGTGGCATATCCTTTGGGAGGGCCTTCAACCAACCATAACATGTTTCCAGGCTACTTAGGAAACAATAAAGAGCAGATTTTCATAAGTAGACATGTCAAGTATGAATACATGGATTATGCTATATGATTAATATTGCATTAGTAAGTGCAAAGTATGATTTTTGTAATTGATTTATTAAAGAGTATCACTTGGAATATAGTGATATATTATGAGACATTGACAAACACTTGGCTCTAATAGTCTTTCCAAATCTGAATTAGATCTAGCACTGTCTTTTCCAGAAGACGTTAGTTTAACATAATTGTGAATTACCACCACTACTTAACCACCAGATAGCTTATTTAAAGGCACTGTAGTAATTTATAGAAATTGATTGGAAAGGTCAGCAAAATGATTGTCTCTTGCTAGTCACTCAAACACTGAGCTCTGTAAAACGTGTTAAATGGATATGTCTATGAACCTCTCTTACCCTCTTATACAAAGCATTATATAATAAATTACCAGTTTTTGTTTCCTGTAGCTTTCTCCCTGTGCTGCACCCATTTAATTTTAATTGGCATGGGTTCTTGGTAAGGTCATTCTGTTGCCACAGAATTGGATGGTGTTTTTCCTTAGAGAACTGTGAAAGCATTAAAGACTAAAATGCTTGCTTCATAGCATCTCTACCTTCGATCTTCCAGAAATGTGGACATATTTATTTTCAGTTTGCAAGTGGTATGACTTGTTTTTACACTAGAGCCTAATAAGTGAAGTGTAGATCAATGTATGTATGCTTTCATATGAAGCATAGTTAAATGTTAACTGGATCTTCATCACAGAAATCACTGGTAAATTAGCTTAAGAACTCATGCTATTTCTGTTTTCTGTTGCTGAAAAGGCAGTATCACAAAGCTGAGGCTGCTGTAGCTATTTAAGTCACGTTTCTAGGCTGATAAGCACATTTCTGTGCTCTTAAGTCACACAAGACCGATTAAACCAGAGGATCACACTACTCTGAGTTACAGCTCTCCTCATTTATCATCCCCTACCCCTAACGTTTGAACTTTCCACACAAATTGGGCTCCATGAAAGGGATGGAATTTAAGATCTCTACTGGAAGCCTCTTGTCTGCCACGACGAGTTCTGACGGTGATAAAAATTCACAAACCATATAATAAAAGGACATGAGACTAAGGACATTTTTAAAATTCTAAATATAACAACTAGAATAAAACTACAGGCCTCCCAAAATCATATATATATACATATATATATATATATATATATATATATCAAAAGAGTAAAAAACACACATCTGAGAAAGCATAGCAAATATAACACTTGAATATGACATAAAATACATAAGACACATAAAATTCAACAGAATTGAAACCAAATGTATGAATCATACCAGTAAATATGAATAGGCTTAACTACTCTTAAAAAGATTTTACTTTGGCTCACAAAACAGGATCCAACTATGTATTGTATAGAGGAGCATACCTAACATAACTATTCAGAAAATCTAAAAGAATGGGCAAAGGTATACTAGGAAACTGAAACAAACAGCAGGGATAATCTTGATCTCATACAAAGTAGAATTCAAGGCCCCAAAATAAAAAAGGAAATATTTTAATGCTAAAAGCTACAGTTTACCATGAAAATATTCTTGTAAACAGTTTTGCACAAAATAACACAGCAACCATCTTTATACAGAAGAATCTACAGGAGATACAAGGAGGGGTAGAAATGCGCTAATTATAGGAGAATTTAAACAGCTCTCAAAATACTAGACAGATTAAGTGAACCAAAAAAATGAGAAAATAGAATATAAGCAATATAAGCAGTAAAGTAGATCTAACAAGTATCAAGCTGTACATCTTGATATTAAAGGTAATAGACACATACCTCAAGTGCTTATGCTACATATATACAATAAAGTCAAATACTAAGTCACAAGGAAAATACCCATAATTTCCATTAAGTAGAAATATGAAAGAACATTCTGATCACAATGCAGTAAAATCAGAAATTGCTAACAAAAGCAAAAGTCCTTCCATGTGGGAATTTTAAAACTTTCCATTAAGCACCTCTTAGGTGAAAGGGAGAAATATAAATGAAAATTACAGATTTTAAAAAATGAGAATAAAACTTATATTTCAGACACCTGCTCCATATTGTAAATTATGTGATGAGAAGGAAGCAAGCATTGTTCAACCTACTCGATATTTTTTGTACAGAGGAATAAAATACTTTAATTCTGAGTATTTCTAGTGTTCTAATTATAGTATATTAAAAGTCATTTTACATTTCTATATACATTATAGTCAGCAGTAAAAGTTTCTAATGTTTTGACAGGATGTGTAAAAGTCACAAAACAATTGCATTTTTCCATTAATAAGAATGGAGGCGTGAGGTATGTAGCTCAGTGATAAAGCATGTGGTTTGCATGTACAAGGCCATAGGTTCAGTCCCCAGCACTTGAAACAATTAAAACTGCTTTGCACAGTTTCAGCATTCATTGTCATTTTTATGATATTGCTGTGTAAATTGAGACTATCTGTACTTTGCAGACCACTCTATAAATAAGTCTTAAAACCTGAGTAAGACAAATAACTTTCTTTAGAAACACAGATCATCAAAATTAACCCACAGACTTAAAGTTAGTAGGAAACTACACCACAAAAATATGAGGTTCAGATGGCTTCAAAGGGAGCAGATAGTCCAATAATTCTCAGATTATGACAGACTCCTGGAAAGGAACAAAAGTATCCTAATTCTTTTTATAAAGGAATTCATAAATAACTAAACACAGCAGCCACACAGCAATCAGTGTATAATACTGATAGACAATACAAAAAAAGATAAAACACAGATCAGTATCACTCATGAATATGGTATAAAACATTAAATATTAGAAAATGAAATTTATTACCATAGTAAGAAAATAATGCTCCATGATCAAGCATATTCATCCCAGAAATGCTATAAAATAACTGCTTGAGTAGATGATAGGCAAGATATGAAGTAAGATATAGAGGCAATGACTTTTATAATCAGTTTGGAATATAAATGTGCTTGGGCATGTTGTAGTATTAGAAATTAAGCAGTTATTCCAAAAAGAATAGGATACAGTGACACCTCAGTTTCAAACTTTAATTCTTTTCCATGATTTTGTTTACAAACTGAACTGAACAAGAACCAAACCAAATTTCCTCATAAGGTCAATATTAAACCTACCTATTGAATTTGATTTGATTCTTGACCAGAACTGTGGAAAGAATTAACTTCATGAATCAAGGTATCACTGTATATCAAAACAGCTCAGGTGCCAATCTGAAAGAGTGCCCAATGGCCAAAAGTGAAACAGTTTAAGCAAGAAAACAGTAAAGCTGAATTATAATCTAGAGACTAAAATAGATATCCATGAGTATATAATGATATAAATAAATGAATAAACTAATAGGGAAGAGATGAGTCTTATAGAGGAATTTCCATTAATGTAGAAGACAGGAAAATGGAAAAGCACATTAGGCTATCACAATAATAATTGTTGCAGGCAAGATATCCGTGAACGGACACTTAAATTAGTCTATAACAATGTAAAGAGAAATAGGATATCTTTATAGTCTCAAAATATCCAAAATTACAAAGGTAAATATAGTAGCCTAACAGCAGAGAAAACCATCAAGATACTACCTGAACCAAGTTGCAGATGGTGAGAGCAGGGCAGCCCTTCCTGTGTCTCTGGCCCCTTTCAGTTGTTGCAATGCCAGGTCAGATGCTTTTGACTTTCTTACTAAGAACTAGTAAGACTTTACTAAAATATGACCAGGTTTTTAAAATTCAGGTCATGAGTGTAAAAAGTAGAAGTATGTACAATATGATATTAAAAGAAAAGAAATTGTAGCAACTTCTGATGTTTCTTAATCACCATTAGAAGGCTGAAACTGTACCTAAACAACCCATTTAGCAATCAGTGCTTTTTGATGCCTTAGAAATAGGAAAAGTAATTTTTGTTTCACAAAGGGTAGAAAAGAAAAAGTCCATTTTATAGCTAATTATATCTGACTCTCAGGAAAAAGTACTAACTTGTTCCTGGCTTTCAGTTTGTGAGATTATTTTGTTTCTTTTAATAAATTCTAAAATAAAAACTTTTGGATATATATATATATATATATATATATATATATATATATATATATATATATATACTACCTGAACCAAATGATCACTTTAACATAACCAATAATGACACATTGGCATCTTACATCCCAGGTGTATGGAATAAAAACAACAAGAGCGTTTTTGTAATGTTCTTACAAAAAATGCATAATCTCAACCTAATTGTGAGCAAACATTGGATGAACCCTAACTGGGAAAGACATTTTACAAAATAATAGCATAATTTCAAGTCATGAAGCATAAGGAAATACTGAGAAACTCAGATTAGAGGTTACCATAGAGATACGTGACTATTACAATGTCAGATCCTGGGTTGAATTCTAGAACAGAAGGACTTTAAGGGGGAAACTGTGAAATTTGAATAAAATCTATAGAAAATAATAGTATAATAGTTGCTTGTTTAGGTCATTGTACTCTGATTATGTAAAAGGTTAACATTAGGTGAAACTCAGCAATATATAGGAACCATGATCTATGTAAGTAATCATAAAGTGAAATTATGACTACATGAACAATTATATCAGTAGATATAATTAGTAGATATTTGTTCCTTAGTAGATATAGTTATCTACTAAGATATAGTAGATATAGCCTAGATTAGTAGATATAGTTATCAGTAGATATTTGTTCCTTAATTTAAGAGACTTAAGGATTGTCCTATACAAACTGATTTAGAGTAACCTATATTGTTTATTTAAATTCAAGGGGCCCAAGAAAATAATCCAGGAAGTTTTATTTTACCCTTTATTAAATCCAAAATACGCTAGATTCCCTGTCAGTACTATAAAACCTTCCAAACGAAAGTTGATCTGGCCATTTAGGAAGTTAGAGATGTTTGAAACTTTTGGAAATGAACATTGGGTTGAGAGGGGGTAGAATTTTTAAAAGGAGAACATTAAGTGAAACTAGTTTCAGAGTGGTGGTCTTTTCAAGATAATGTGCAATGCATCTTCCCCAGGTATTCCGGAAGGACCTCATCAGTGCCATGAAAATTCCAGATTCTCACCACATTAATCCTGACACCTATTACCTCTTTTCGGACACATGGAAAGAAGAATGGGAAAAGGGAGTCCAAGTACCAGCCAGTCTAGACACTGTTCCACAGCCTTCTCTCAGGTATTTGCATGTTCTCTAATTCACTGAGATCTAGTATATTATACCATGTCATGATAGTTAAGTAATTAAAGTCAAGCTCATTTGTATAGGAATATAATATGAGCCCATTCATGGTATGGAACTGTTTGAGATTCAATCTGTAATTATAAGAATTCGGAGACTCCAAATCTGACTCAACAATCAGTAACATTCTTAGTCTCCCAAGAAAAACAGCATTAATAACTTTCTCATGAAAAGTTACTTCAGTATAACGTGGGCCTCATAATGATGGTGTCAGTAGATGACCAAAACTTGCAGTTTGTAAACTGTGTAAACTACAGTGACAAGAGTTTTGAAATAGTTGGATTAACTATAATAAGCACATGGCCTTCACTTGCAAAGACTTGAGAAGAAAGTTGAAATAAGAGTGAGCTTTGGTTTTATAGAAAGAGAAGAGAAGGACTCTTCTTCCAGAGGAAGTGGTAAGTTTAGTTCCTAGTATAGTTGCTGATTTTGGAAGCCATTTTGTCTTCCTGATCTTTGTGTGTTCCCTGTGCTTTACACAAAGGCTAGCATAAAGTAAATCATTCAGTATAAATTTGTGTCATTGGTCCCAGGAATTTAGCTTAGTGGCACAAGCACCTGCCTGGCAAGCGTGAGGTTGTAAGTTTGATCCCTGGTATTAAAAAAAATTGTGTTGTGAAGGAATGAATAAATAGAACACAAAGCTCCAGATGAAGGAGCTGGTTGGACCTGTTGGTTACTATGAGAAATTGTAGATTCTTAGGACCTAATTATGCTCCAGAAATGTTTGTTGAATCACTTCTAAAAATCCAGGCCTAAGCTATCCTACCTGTAGAGAGGGTGTCTAATCTCTGTTTAGGAAAGATTCACAATCTTGATCAACACATGTGCTAAACCTCACTAGTTCATCAACAGTACCTATCTCTTGCCTGCTAAAGATCAGAATAACATCATGAATGAACAACAGGGTTGAGCATTTTCATATCCTTGCTTCCATATTTTTATATAGCTATAGCAGCCCTGGTGCTGAACTGACCATTGCCATTCCATTGACACTCCAGAGACTTTTGAAATGTCTTGACTTTGGTCTTGATATTAAGTCAGTATCAATTGTCTACTTAATGGAGGTACATTTAATCTTTTCAAATCAGATGGCGAATATCTAGTGTACTATTTTTAAAATGCTATCCATCTGATAAGTAGGATAACAAGAATACATTAGCAGTTGAGGAAAAGTGAATTTAGAGACTAAAAGAGTTGATTTGTTCTGAGAGTTTAGAATACTACTTTAAGGAATACAAATTTTTTTTGAGCTGGAATACAATTTATTTTATTTTATTTTATTTTTTATTTTATTTTAAAGAGGGTAAAATTAAACACAAAACAGAACACAAGAAAGCAATGTAAGAGACATAAATTTCAAAGCAAGACAATCAGAGATCTTCACTATCTATCATATTGTCTCTTGTTTTCTCCCAAATAGTTGTCCATATCATACAGAGAATTCACACGAAACAACATAGTATAGAACTGATCTGAACAGGATGAGGAAGGCATTTTAGGTTTTCAAGACCAGACAATAGGGAAGCCAACAATGGCTGTCATAGTGTCTCTCATTCTCTTCAAAACAGCTGTCCATACCTTCATGTATATTGAACTTAAACAAAACAAAACAGGCTAAAATCTCTCTGAACAAAGAATAATAGTATTGCTGGATTTCACTTCATGATGCTACGGGATCAGCACTGAGTACCTTAGTGTCTCTTTTTCTTCAAAGTAGTTGTTCATTTGTGATGTGAATTTTTGATGTCTCTTCTGTTTGCCATAGTTCTTTGCGTAACTCATAAAATCCTGAATTTTAATTGGACAAACCACACTTAAATTATTGATTATATTTAATTCTTTAATGAAATGCAGAACCTGTTGGTTGCTCTTTGTCGATAGAATATATCATTTTACATTTCTTAGAAGGCATCAGTAAGAATCATACTACAGAATAGAGTCTTTGCAGTGGAACAGCTATTCTCAAATTTTAGGTTATATCAAAATCACCTAGGGTACTTTTAAAAACAGATTTCTGAACCACACACCCAAAGTTTATAATTGAATAGATCTTAGGTATGAGGCCTGAGAATTTGCATTTCTAAAAATTCTCCTAATGATGCTGATGCTGCTTATCTAAGGAGGACACTTTGATAACAATTGTGTGGAATATCTTATTTCCTGAATTTAATGGAAATCACTTTTTTCAGCTTCCTTAGATTTCCCTTTCGGCCTTAAATATTGAGTCAACCATCCTGAAGGCTCAACTGATTCATCTTTATGTTTGTAAAACCTAATGCCTTCAATCACTCTTATTGCAGCTATCATCATTTTGCAGGGCTCAAACTATGTTATAATTTTTACTTTTTAGATTTTGTAGGCTACCTGAAATATTTTTGTGATATGAAATGATAGATATTAGAACATTAATTAATTAATTTTATGTGCCTTATCTAATTTTCAAAATCAGATGAGTTCACTTAACACTTTGGGAGCCAGGCATGGTGGCACACACCTGTAATTCCAGTTCAACACCAGCCTGGGCTACATAGTAAATTCAAGGCCAATAGCAAGACCCTGTGTCTAAACATCAAAAAAAATTTTTAGAGTACTATATAAATTCAGGTTTATTTATTTAGCCTTATGGTGTAAAGTTACTCCAACACCACTCTTTTACATAGAGTCTAGCCTTAAGGTTTTTTGACAAAGCTTCCTGTTACCCCCATCCATGTATACTTTTCAGTGAAATGTACTTTATGTCTTTTGCCCATTTTCTAATTTGATTCTTTGTTTTTTAATATTACATTTTGAGAGTTATTTGTACATTTGTGATGACTGTCTTGTTAACTGTGCAATTTGAAAATATTTGCTACTAGTGTATTGTCTTTTCATTCTCTTAACAGAGGCTTTTACAAAATAAAAGTTTGTGATTTTTATGTTCATATTTATTGCTTTTTATCTTTTGGATCATGCTTGTAATGTCATGTCTGTGAACTCCCCTAGCCCCATGTCCCAACAATTTTTTCCTGTGTTTTCTTTTAAGCATTTTATATGGGGCATAGTATGGTGACTATAGGTATGAATTAGTTATCATGAGTATAGATAGTAATTATGTACTACGCATTTCAAAAAAGTAGAAACCAGATGTGGTATTGCATACCTGTAATCCCAGCAATCAGGAACCTGAAGCAAACGAATTGCAAATTCAGATATGGCCTGGGCTACATGGCCCAAGACCATCTCAAAAATAAACCTACAAGAAAGGATTTTGAAACTCTTCACCACAAAGGATTAATAAATATTTGAGGAAATAATTATATATAACCTGATGTAAATATAGCCAAGCATAGCCAGGCTTGGTGACATATGCCTGTAATCCCAGCACTTCGGGAGGCTGAGGCGGAAGGACCAAAAGTATGAGCCCAGCTTGGACAATGTAGTGACTTAGCAAGACCCTGTCTCAAATTTTTAGAAAAGGAAAGTAAAGGAGGAGGAAGGGGAGGAAAAGGAAAGGAAAAGAGCTGGTTAAGTTGCTGGGTTTACTCTCTAGGAACACTAAAATACATGTAATATGTACATGTGATAAACAATATATGGTATTCCATTAATGGGTACAACTTTATGTTTTTTGTATCAGTTAAAATTTTTAAATGTCAATAAAAATGGTATCACTATAAAAGTTTATAATTTTACATTTAGATGCATGATTCCTTTTAATTTTATATAAGTTTAGGTCAAGATTCAAGGTCATATAACTGTAGTCTTTCCTCTTAATCATTTTTCTGAAATTACAATGGCTTTTCTAGTTTGTCTTTCCACAGAAATTTTATAATAAACTTGTCTATCTACAAAAAATCTTGCTGGATTTTCACAGGGGTTATATTAAAACTACATATTATTTGGAAGAAGTTGGCATCTTTACTATGTTGAACCTTCCAGTTTTTCATTTATTTAAATCTTTCTTTCATCAACTTTATGTCGTTCTCAGCAAATGCATCCTGTATGTTTTGCTAGATTTATACTTTTGTTAATTTTTCTAGTAATTGTTATGTTGTAATTCTAATTTTAGTTTCTAGATGTTCATTTTGAGGACATAACAAATGGAATCAGTTTTGGTGTATTGATCTTGTATTACTGCATCCTTGAAGAATTATGTAGTTCAGGAATTTTTTAACGATTTCTTGGGATTTTTCTAGGCAGACTTGAAAATAAGGATGTTTTTTCTTTTTCCTTCCCAATCTATTACCTTTTATTTCTTTTGTTGCCTTATTGCAGGACTAAAACGTCCAGTACCACTTTGAATAGCAGTGGTAAGAGCAGACAGCCTTGTCTTGTTCTTAATCTTTTTTTTTTTTTTGTACGGGAGATCAAACTCATAACCTCACATTTATTGTTCTTAATCTTGAGGAGAATGTATTCAGTCTTTTAGTACTAAGTAAGTTAACTGTAAGGTTTTTATAAATTTTTTATCAAATTGAGGAAATTCACTTTTCCTAGTTTGTTGTGTTTTTAACATGAATAAAAATTTGTCAGTTTTTTTGTCAAGTGATACCATCATATGATGTCTTCTTTATCATGTTAATATCATGGATGACATTGATTTTGAAGTATTGAACCAACCTTGCATTGTTGGAATAAGCACCCAATATTATTAGTGTGGGCTTCCATCACAAAATATCACAGGCTGGGCAGCTTTAACAGGAGAGATTTATTTCTTAAAACTCTGAAAGCTAAATTCCCAGATCAAAGTCTGTTGGGATTCAGTTTTTGATATGAATCTTCTTCCTTGCTTCCCACATTTTTGCCATGGCTTTCCTTGGTGCATGTGGGAGGGGTTGAGGAGGGAATAATTGTTTCCTCTTCCTATTGGATTAGAGCTCCACCTATGACCTGATTTAACCTTAATTACCCCTTGTAGGCTCTGTCTCCAAATACATTGAGGGTTATAGGACTCCAATATAGGAAATTTTTTTGAAGGGACACAGCTCAGTTCATAACACTCAGTGGGTCAGAGTTTATAACTTTTTTATATACTGTTTGATTTGATGTGCTCATATCTTAATGTGTATGTTTCTGAGAAATATAGGCTAGTAGTTTTCTAATGATATTAGTGTGATACTAACCTCAAAATTAGTTGAGGCGTATTCCCTTTTGTTTTTTGGAAAGAGTGAATACAATTATAAACACATGCAAATATGTATATATAAATGGAATCATTCTATAACTTGCTCCTTTTGTTTAATATATACTTCTGCATCATTAACAAAACTAAAAGAAGAAGCAATTGACTATAAAGACAGGTCCTGGGCTGGGGATTTAGCTCAGTGGCATAAGTGCCTGCCTTGCAAGTGTACGGTCGTGAGTTTGATCCCCAGTACCGATAAAAAAAAAAAAAAAAAGACAGGTACCTCTATCCCCTTGAAATGTAAACTTGAGACTTAACTGCCTATGGAGAATAATACTTTGCTCACTGAAACCAGATCCAAATACACACTTAAAATCCAGTAGATGTGTCATATTTAAACATCCCAAACTAAACTACTGATCTTTCCAAAGCAATTCTCCCTGTAGTTTTTCACATTTAGGTGATGTAAAAATCTATTCTTCCATTTTAACTGACTTTTTAGGCCAAAATCCTTACAGTCATCTTGTTTTATTGTCTTACATCCCATATTCAGTCTCCATATTCAGGAGATCTTGCATCTACTTTCAAAGTATATCCAGATTTCATTCAATAAGTGAAAAGAATGCCCCCTAGTGGAACATAAGAACACAAGCCTGCCTCCCATCTCACTGCTCTACTTGGCCATCTAGGCCTCTCCACTTGTTACTACTCTCCTCACCCCACTTTTCCCACATTCCCTTTCTACTGACTTTAGGCAGGAGCATTCTACCACTTCTGGTTTCAGGTAATGAGTACAATGCACCAAGCACTTTTATGCACATGTTTATCTTATTTGTAAAGTTTAAACCAGCTGGGCGTGGTGGCACATGCCTGTGATCCCAGCACTCAGGAGGCTGAGGCAGGAAGATCACCGCAAGAGGCCAATTTGGGCTACATAATGAGTTTAAGGTTAGCCTGAACTATAGAGTGAGACCCTGTCTCAAAAAAACCTAAAATAATTAAATAAAGTAAAGTATAAAGCAGTCCTTTGTCATTTGTTCTAGTTATTACTTCTAGTGTTGATAATAAATTGACCCAAAATTTTACAGCTCAGCACAACTGAGTTGTCTTACTTATGGATTTTGTGGGTCAGGAAGTCAGACAGGATATAGCAAGGGTGTCTTGTCTCCATGATTTCTAGGGCCTTATCTAAGAGGATTCGAAGTTCAGGGGTGATTCAGCAGCTTGGGGATAGAATCATCTGAAGGCTTACTCATTAATGTGTCTAAATGACATAAAGAGTACTCTTGGCATCTTCACGTGGTTTGCTTTCCTCATGGCCTGACAAAACCCTAGCATAGTCAGACACCTAACAGTCTTCAGGCACAGTTTCCAGTACTTTACATATGTTCCTTCTTGCAAGCCTCTGAAAGCAGCATTCTATTTTATGACACAGTGTTGCAACTCTCATAATGTCACTTGTATTGGTCAAAACTGTTACAGGCCCTTCCTTATTCAAAGGGAGAGGAAAGAAACTTCATTGGATGAAAAAGTGGCAAAATCACATTGAAGAAGAGCTTGTGGGATTCAGAAAATGCCTCCGATTACAGAGGTTTTACTTATCCTTTGTTTTATAAATTGAGTCATGGAGCTTAGAGACAAGTGACCAAGGTAAACAAGGAGAATTTTGGGAAACTATTCCTAAAGATAATCTTTATAAAAGGCTCCTATTTAGTTTAAGACACTTATTTCAAGCCTTCAAAAAAATGTAATGTGAGCAACTTAGAACCTACCTCAAAATAAAAAGAAAAACAGGGCTCTGAGTTCAGTTTCCAGTGCTGAAAAAAAATTACAATGTTGTGTTCACTTACATAGTCCTGTGCAGTTCACAAATTATTCTAATCCACTTATTAGGAAATGCAGCATAAGCTCTACCTCCTAAATATTCGGATAAGTTGAAGTGGTATAGAGGGGTTACTGTGCATAAGACTGGAAGAAACCTTAAATCATTTGAGTAGTGACAGTTACCTTTCTGTTGCCTTTCCAGTGGCACAGCAGTATCCATATGGACCACAAGTAGTGGCATTCCAGCTACTCTGGCCTACACTAAAGGACAGGTGAATAGGCCGCCTTTCTGTGGAGCTAAGCAAGTATGATTGTGGATAATTGTACCAAAAATCAGTTATGCAGAAAATTATTACATTTACTTAAACTGAGAATCCAAACTGAAAGCTAAACTTATCCTGACAAAGTTACTCAGACCTTTGACCTTGTGAGCTTTTGCTGGTTTGTTCATTGGTCTGGTGGTTGTTCAGAGAGTCTTTTTTTTTTACAGAGTTTTTCTATATCTAGTACATGGTGAAAAAGAAAATTACCTAGAGATAATACTGGGATTTCCTCCAGCTAGAGCAATGTTGTATGTACTTGAAGATATTAAAACTGTATTTTTTTAATCCCAAAGTAATTTTTTCACTAATTTACATATGCACCCCATTCTACCATTATAAATGCATTAATTTCTTTGTGAGTTTACATTAACTTCCCATTTTACCCATGTGTTTTCTTTCAATTGATATTACTGTTTAGTCTAATTTTCATTGTCCTAGATTTAGTCCAGGAACTCAAACTTTTAATTCAAGATACATATGAAAACATGAGTAAGATGATATCACCATAATTGTCACTATAAACTTGCATTAAATATGATATACACACAAAAACACAGAGCATAATTCTGTAGTTCAATGAATTTTCATGAGCCAACCAACCATATTTGTTTACCACCCAGATCAAGAAATAGAGTATTACCAAAACCCCACACTCCTTGAAGCCCTCTTTCCGCTCAGTTTTTGCCAGTTTGTGAACTTTATATAAATAGAATCCTACAGTATATATTTGAGACTAGATTGTTTAGTTCATCATTATAGTTGTTAGATCCATCCATGCTGTTGCACATAGTACATTCAATTTCAATTGTGTCATAATTCATTGTTTGAATTTTTCACAATTTATCCATTCTACTCTCAATAGGTATTAGGTTTCCAGTTTTAAGCTATTAGAAAAAAAGCTGATATGAATATTTTGAATCATCTTTTGGTGTGTTAAGTATTTACTTTGGAATGGGTTTGCTAAGTTACAAGGTCTGTTCATACCCTATAACAGTAATGATAAACCACTTAGAGCTTTCAATGATAACAGCCTATCATAGGTTCACCACCACTGCCCTGTAACTGTAATATATGTTACCAAAGTAGTTGTGCCAATTCATACTCCCACCATGGTATATGAAAAATCTGTTTGCTCCATTTCCTTACCAGTATCTAGTATTGTCAATTTTCAATTAGTCTTTTTAAAGTTTAGCCATTCTGGTAGATAATAGCAATTATGATCTTGATTTCTGTAATAACTAATTAAAGATTCACAGACTGAGGGGGAGATAGCAATGGCCACACCAGCAAACAAGCCCAGTCAGGGAACCAGTGCCATGCGCAGGCCGCTGCTGGGCTGGTAACAGCTAGACCCAAACCTCTCCCCATGAGTCAGCACTATCTGCATACTGGGGGGACAGATAACAATGGCTGCACCAGCTAACAAGCCCAGTCTGGGAACCAGCGCCATGTGTGGGCTGCTGCTAGACTGGGAATGGCTAGACCCGAGTCTCTCCCCATGAGTCAGCACCATTCCAAGACTCTGGGAAGAGAGAACAATGGATGCACCAATAAACAAGCCCAGTGTGGTAACCAACGCCATAAGTGGGCTGCTGCTGGACTAGGAACAGCCAGACTCCAGCCCCTTCCTGCAAGCGTGCTGGCAAACAAGTACTGACCACCCCCCCCCAAAGTGACTGACTTATCTGGAAAAATGCAGGCTGGGATGATAGCTATCGAGGTAAAGTACAATTGGATGCCTGTAGTGCTTTGGTGTTTCACTAACATTGCAGGTCTAGGGCCAGTGGTCTGATCATGGGTTCAGAGGATATCGGTAGGCAGTGTGACATCTAGGGGGGATCTCCTTCTGAGGGTTTCGGCCATTGTCGACTCTCTATGGTCTTGTTTTGAAGTCCTATATCATTTCCATTGTTTTGTTGGGTTGGGTTTTATTCTCTCCTTTTTTGTTTGATTATGTTAACTCCAATGGCAGGAGAAGTTATTTCAAGGATAGCAAGATATGTTAGTAATTTGGGATTTACTATTGGCTTGTTTTGAAATCCTTTATTGCATTCATTGTTGTATTTTTATTGTTTCTATTCTATTCGGTTCTGTTTGGTTTTTACTATGTCCAAAGTTATCTGCAGCAATTTTGAAGACATTACAATGTATTATAGTAACTATTATTGATTTCATAATGTTTTGAAGTCCTGTATCTCTTACACTGGTTTGTTTTGATTGGTTTTATTCTATTTTATCCTCAATAAAGTAAAATAGAGGCTTTTAAAGTTTATTTGCTACTAAGTATGATTGTACACACCTGTAATCCTGGCAGTCTGGGAGACTGAGGCAATTCAAGCCCACCCTGTGAAATTTTGTGACACCAAGAACCTGACTCAAAATAAAAAGTGAAAGAGGGCTAGGGATGTAGCTTAGCACAAAGGTTTTAGGTTGTCTCCAGGAACTAAAAAAAAAGTTGTCTTACAAATAGCCTTATTTGTGAAATGTCTACTTAATTGGACTTTTTCGAATTGATTGAAGAGTTTACTGTATATTATAGATGTAAATCCTTTGTCATCCCTATGTATTGTCTATATGAGTGTGTCATCTATCTGCAGTACCATCTGTTCCTTGGATTGCCTTTTTACTCTTTTAATTTTGTCTTTTGATTATCAAAAGTCCATTTTTTTTGTCTCATCCTCTATGGTTAATGGCATTTGTATTTTATTTAAAATATCTCCCCCATGGTTATAAATATATTCTCTTTTGTTTTCTTTCAGAAGCTTAGTAAACATATTAACTTACTTCAAAAACTTCTATAATGTTACCTTGTTCCATATGCAGCTTAAGGCGATTGAGATAAATTGTTAGCTACAAGTAGTCTTTTTAAAGTATATCTTGAAAAAAATAGGTATTTTATACTTACCTGATGGCCACGTACCAATAAAGCACAACGTATTTAATCTCACAGTCTGGAGAATTTATACATGTCTCTTGCCCTTTTCAGTTGAGTTCATTTCACTTGGAAGCACACTATTTAAAGATTCTGCATTTTCTTCAATTTGTTAACTTTGACTTTAAAAAATCCATGTGGTAGAAAAATTAGTGTGAAAATATGTGTAGTTGTTAACTTTATTCAAGATATATTATTTGGAATCATAGGCTTTTTAAAAAATTCTTAGAAGGAAATATCTATAGAGTAAACTTTATCTATGTATATTACATGTATTCACAGGAATATGTTTATGAATCCTTTTACATAAATAATGACTTTAGGGTAAAGAAAATAGCTAGAGAAATCTTCAAGAGACATGATTTTCATTATTTTATGATTATGTGGGTCTTGTTTCTTTCTTTTTCTCTTTATTTAGATTATCTACCCTGTTCTTTAAAATTGCCAGGGAATAATAATCCAGATATCCTCCTAGTTATATTTTCTGGTGCCTCCTCTGGTATTTAGACCATCAGTTGTGGAATAAATTGTTGGCACAAAAAGCTTCCATTTTTTCCCTTTCTTTGTTTCCTTGCCTTGGGCTCTTGGGTGTCAAGACAGGATAAAAGGAAGTATAAATTTACTCAGGCCTGCTGGAAAAGTTGATGGAAGGATAGGAATCTTTCATCCTATTTTGTTACCCTGGCTCTTACCTATGGTTGGTATCATTTATGGTTGGGAAATGCCTTGAGTTTGTATAACTCTTTAGCCTCTTGGCTTTAACTTATCTCCATTATGAAAATAAATAAGAAATATAGTACTCACTGGCTATCAAACACCTGTTTTTTAGTGTTCACTATATCAAACACTTTATTTCATATATCAATAGTTGTAAGTTTGGTGTTATTTCATCATAATTTATTATTGCCATCACTCTATTTTCTTTTTTTTCTTTATTTTTCGCAGCACTGAGGATTAAATCCAAGGCCTTTACACTGAGCTACATCTACCCAATACTTTTTTTTGAGACAGGGCCTTGCTACATTGCTAAATTGCTCAGGCTGAGCTTGAACTCTCCATCTTGCTGCCTCAGATTCCCGCAGTGCTGGGGTTACAAGCATGTGGCACCACATTCAGATATCCCACTACCTTTAATCTAAAAAACTGAACCTTATATCTGCCTAGGATTACCATACAAATGAGTAGCAGGAAATTAAAACGGGCTGATGTGAGTCTAAAGCCTGCGCTCTGTACCCAGAATCTAGTGTTGTTTCTATGGCATAAAATCACAGATTTTGCTAAAATATATCTTTGGTATGGGATCTGGCTATTCCATTGTACAGGTAACACCATCTCCCAGCTTTCCCTTTCTAAATATACTTGGTGACCTCTGTGCCAAGAGCACACAATACTGCTACATTTTATTAGAATGAATAATAGGTTCCAGGATCCAGAGGGTGAATGAAACATACTGTTTTTAGTCAGAGTTCACAGCATGTAAAAACTGAATTTGCAGAACCATTTGCTTTTTTTTAAACTGGGGATCGAACTCACAACCTCACGCTTACCATTTGCTTTCTAGAAGGGTATCTGCCATACCACTCAGCAAGCAAGAACGGCATATACCCAGGATAGAGAGAATAACTAGCTTTACTCTATGACTTGAATGCTGTTGGATCCATCCAGTCAATGCTTGGACCCTACCGAATTTTTTTAAATTTTATTTAAAGAGAAAGAAAAAACAACAACAAAACAAAACAAAAAAGGGTAGCAACAGTACAGAATTCCAAAGGAAAAAAAGAAAAGAACAAAAAAACACTAAGAAATCACTACTTGATAAATTATTTACTGTCATCTTGGAAATAGTTGTTCAAGTTACAAAATTAAAGCATACAAAGTAGACAAACAGCGAGACTGTTAACAGTTCTGCTCAATGATCTAACGATTTTTGATCATTATCAGTGTCTTCTCTCGGTTTTCTAGGATTATAGCTGAAAAGGAAAAGGAAGTTCTGTTTGTCCGACCCCGGAAATACATCCGTTGCTCCAGCCCAGAGACCACAGAGCCTGGTTACATCAACATCCTGGAACTGGCAGCATCCACATGCCGCTATGACCTAGATGACATGGACATCTTCTGGCTTGAAGAATTTAATGAGGACCTCACAGAAATGGGTAAGTTGTTTACTCACAAGTGAGTTGTGCTTTGACTCAACTCACAATTTTTTTTAAGTTGTTAGGACCTTTAAAACTTGCTTTCTTTCATCTTGTTGCCTTCCTTTCTTGTTTAGCCTTTTCATTTTTCTCTTAGATATTAATGAAATGTTTCTTCAAATGCTTAAATATATTGAAATAGAACAATAATATTTAAGTCTGATCTTTCCTCATTTAAGGTAAGTAGCACATATCACGAATGGCACGTAGATTTTGTGAGTTCTGAGTGTGATTGTGGCTGTGGCTGATTGGATTTCTAGTTGAGAAGAATTCTGAAGCCAGTTATGCTGGCTCAGCCCTGAAAATCACTCTGATCAATGAGCAGGTCCAAGGATACAGGTGCATCTGCCAGGAGTTTGAAGAGAAGCTCCAGCATCAGCTTTGGGAAGCACCACTGCAACTGACAGGTTGCTGTGACCAGTGTCCCTTAATGCAAGACTTAAAATTTTGCTACTTGGAAGGAAAATGGCAGATCCAGGGAGAATCATGCCCAAAGCAGTACTTAGCTACCAGTGAGTAAAAAATGAAGCAAAACCAAGCCAGCAACAAAAAAACTTGAAAGTAAGCATAATTTTAAGGTAAATGTTACCAACAGTTCTGGAAAATGCTACAGCCAAAGGAAACTCACTTTATATTTACACACAGCTCTTGTTTATTTGTTTTCAGTCTAAGCATTTTGGTCAAGTTTTCCTGTGGAGCTATGGGTAACTTTTAAGTCTCTACATGATATACATTTGATTTTTGTTTTTGGTTTTTTTTTTTTTGAGACAGGGT
>PVJX010022729.1:0-30181 GCA_004027295.1 Dolichotis patagonum
GGGCCGGATCAAGGGCTATGCTCTCCTCTGAGTGCTCTATGATCCATTTGTAGGATCTAGATTTCTAAGTTTTAGAGTCCAACTCCAGCTTATTTGGGTCATTAGCAGAATTCAGTTCCTTGCTGATAAAAGTCCAAGTTCTTTACTGTTCTGATGGCTACTGGCTGAGAGTAGTTGTAGCCTCCAGAGTGTAACTGCATTCTGAGACATATGGTCCTGTTCTAGCTTCAAGACTGAAAGTGCTGTCCTGAGTTCTCACTCTTCAGTATCCTGCTTTAAATGAACTGGCTGGCAAAACCCTCCTCTTTCAAGGACTCATATAATTACATTTCAGGCACCCAGAAAATCCAAGATAATCTTTTTGTCTCAAGGTCAGCAACTTCAGTCATCTCTGTCAAATTCCTTTTGTTATGTAAAATAACAAATTCACTGGGTTTTGAAGTGTAAGCCATAGATATCTGAGGGAATAAAGAGAATTATTCTGTCTTCCACAGTAAAATACATATTTCTTTTTACTCATTAATAACACATGGAGACATGACTCACATATCTTAAAATCTAGGGGACAGGGGAAAGACTTAATAACCAACACTGAACTTCTGAGCAGCATCATGAATTCCTAAGAAGAATATGAAGCAAGGCTTTCAAATTTCTATGGATAATAATTCAAAATCCAGATTGTTACACTAAGCCAAACTGTCAGTAGAGAAAAACATTTCAAATACTTGCAGATTAGAAATTTTATCTCTCCAACATACCCTTTCTTAAGAAGTTTCTTGAGGGCAGATTTCAGTAATAAGACAGAATAATCTAAGCAAGAGGAATGGGGCGGTGGTGGGATCAACATAAGAAGCAGTTGCTGGAACCCAGAAGGGGCTGTAAGACTCCAGGAAGAGTGCTGGGCAGCAGCCTAAAGCCTTAGAAATCAGCCTGCAGATAGCCTAAACTTTAGCAGGAGGACTAAGGACTTGATGGGAAATGTTCAGAGAAGTCTGGTATAGACTAGGCTGATTATCATTTATCACTGAAGAACTGGAAGATACAATGTGCCTCAGTTCTTGTTGCTAATTGGCTCTGGGAGGCACAATGTATTCCAAAAACAAGGACCAAAAAATTGCTTTGGCAGGGAGCGAAGGGAGTCACCAGAGAATTTCCACTAACAAGCTCTGGATTGGGGATCCAGTACCAAACAAAGAACAAACAGGACAAAAGTTTTTGCATCAAAGTGCCTTGAATATCAAATTCCGGGGTATGACTGTAATAGTCAAGTACCAAAGTATGACTATATAATAAAGGTACAGAATAGGGAGGAAGTGTCCTGTTTTAAGAAATTGGTGATGGACAGCACTGCTGTGCTGGCTCAGGGAGAGTTTTAGATCATTGCTTCCAGCAGTTAGGAGTGCCCCAGCTTCCTGAAACCCTGGAGGGGGCACTGGAAGTTTCACTGGCCTGACTGGACCATGCCTGGCAACCTTCTTCAACCCAGGGGGCTGAGGTTACATAAATTCCAGGAGCCAAGGGCACATGAGGTGATGTCCAACATACCAAGGGGAAGCTTTGGAACATTGCTTAAAACCCAGAAATATAGGGAAATGACAAGATGAAAAACCAAAATGCAATCTCAAACCTCCAGCCCATCCCAACAGAATCTAGGAGCCATGTGCATAGAAGAAAATATAAGCCATACACCTTAAATGCCTAAAATGATATCAACAGATATAGAGAAATAACTCTGGGAAGCTAAAAAAAGAACTCAAATCAGAAATAATCTCTCATGTAAAAGAAGAAATAATAAAGGTAACTAAGGATGCTGAACACATCTGAAGAAGACACAGTTAAAAAATTAGAGGAACAATGCAAAAAGATGGAAGCCCTGAATGAACAATATAAGAAACAAACAGGATGCATGAAGCAGGAAATCAAAAACTCCATTGAAAGTTGGCAAAACTGCCTCAATGAAAGTGAAGATAGAATTTCAGACCTCAAAGACAAGATTGCAGCTAGTGAAGAGGAAAGGAAAGGGGGAGGTGAAAAGATGGCAGAGCAGTAGGTAGCAGGATATGGAGCCTCTCTGAGAGAGACAGCTCAAATGCCAGAATAGATCACCCTGGAGAGACCTAAACAAAGGGAGATGAATTCTCTCAACACAGGAAGAAACTGAAGTGAAAGAAACTGCTCGAATACAAGGTCCTGGGACTACCATTAGAGAAGCTAAGATCAGTGAGCATGGTGCTCTCACTGAACCACCTGAATTCGTGCCCAAGATCAACCTGCACATCTGAACCTATGCCAATGTGACTGGCTTGAGCAGCCCCAAGTGTGGAGCTGAATCGCCCTGCGAGTGACTCACCCGGAACCGGCCCTTCATGTGACCCATGCAGAGGCAATGTGAATTTGTGCTGCAGCCGCGCTGAAGTCAGAGGTCAGGGAACCCAGCAGTTCTCAGGGACCAGCATCAACCTGCACTGAGTAATGAGAATAAGACCCTCCCATGGGAAAGGGGCAACCAACTGGATGACATGTTGGAGTTGGGCAGGACAGCTCTAACTCTGTAAGGAAGTGACTTCAGTTGGTTGCTCGCCTCATGGAGCGGTTTGGTGGGATCGGCTTGGACTGGGTCGCACCCCTGGTTGGGACCCAGTGTGTTGTCCCAAACCAATTCCCTAAGTGCGCTGATGCAGTGAAGGCCCACGAAGGTTGACTGGCCCAGAGAGGAGCTAGGATACACTGCCCTTGCTTTCATTTCACTCTCTGATAGCGGACTGCTGAGGGCAGAAGCACCTAGCCTGTATATTCCAGAAGAACCCTAACCAAAAAGAAAAGGGCTGGGAATTACACTATACCCTTGTATGAAAGGAACGAAAAATGTGACAAGAGAAAGAAATAAGAAAAAGCTCCCAGCCCAAAACCCTGAGAATATTGATCCAGGAGAGGTAAATACAAAAGACATTGAGGACAGCAAACATACAACTTCAAACACAGAGTCAGTGGACATAAAGAGATATCTTTGGGACCTCATAAATGAGATCATTTGAAAACTGAAATATTAATTCAAATTAAACAAGAGATAAGTAGATTAATAAAAAAATGCTAAGCACCTCTCAAGAAGACACAGATGGAAGAATGGAGGAACACAAAAGGAGAGAGATGTTCAATGAAGAATATAAAAAAATACCTAGAATTCATGAAGTAGATTCAAAGAGATTACCAGGAAACTAAAAACCCCATTGAAAGCTGGCAAAACTGCTTGAAAGAAACTAAGGATAGACTATCAAAACTTGAACACAGGTTTTCCATGTGTGATCATGAAAGATTTCTTAAAAATAACAAGGGAGTGGGCAGTAAAAATAGGAAGGCTAGAGGATGACAAGAGGATCTATAACTTAAGAATAAAGCATGTGAATGAAGAAGCAGGAGTCAAAACAAAGGAATTGCAGAGACTATTCACAGAAATTATTAAGGAAAACTTCCCAAACATAGAAAAAGGAAATGATATGCAGATGTATGAAGCATACAGAACTCCAGCCACCTACAACCAAAACAAAGCTACACCTAGACACATAATAATCAAGATCCCAGAAATTCAATATAAGAACAGAATATTAAAAGCCATCAGAGAAAAGAAACAGATCACCTATAAAGGAAAACCCATCAAAATCACAGCAGACTTCTCGACACAGACCATAAGTCAAGAAGAGCTTGGAGTGAAGTAATTCAAGCCCTGAAGGATAACAACCTCCAGCCCAAATTGATGTAACCTTCAAAACTCTCTCTAGAAATTAATGGAGAAGCACGATGCATCCATGACAAAGAGGAACTGGGAGAACTTGTGACCACAAATCCAAACTTACAAAAAATACTGAAGGACATTCTAGAGAGAGAGAAAAAGAATATGAGGATTTCCAGAACAGTGGCAGAGAGGCCTCAATGAATGGGGCAGGCAGTGGAATTAAAGAGAAAAATAGACAACCAATGGCAGAAAAATAGAATAGCAGAAATGAGGCAGAGAAGACTGGCTATAATCTCTAGTATAGAGGGCCTCATAATACTAACAGAGAGAAACACAGGCAGAGAATATCAGGAGATAGGGTCCATTAAGATGTTTTGTATAGGGAGGTAGTGGGACCCAAAATAAGCAGTGCACCCTATGGGAGTAAAAGGGGAGGAACTGTCTAAAAAGGAAGGCAGATGATATTGTTAATAGGGTAACAAGATTTAAAATCTACATTATTCTCACCACTCTGCTTAGATGGATTACATGCCTTTCCAGTTTGTCTACTTACACTAAATTTGAGGGCACGGTCAGCTATCCCCAAAATAAGAGGACATATTATGGTAATCATCCTTAATTTCCTATCAACTTAATCTGAAGCCCTGTATAACTTATACTGTCTTATTATGACTGATCTATTTGAATCTGGTTTGTTAGATTGCTATTTAGTGTTGACTGATTTTATTCAAATCTGTTATGATTGATAGCATCAAGTCTAAGAGTATAGGCAACTACACTGAAGATGACAAGATTCACTAAGATACCCACTCTTGTTTGATTATTATCTGTTTTTGAAGTCTTATAATGTCGCCAATGCTTCGTTTTTATTAATGTTGTTATATACTGCTATATACTGCTGAGACATCATGGTAACCATTGTAGATCACCTTGTATTGTGGTGTTATATGACTTTTTTGCTTCATGCTTTTTAGGAATTGTTTTGTTTTGTCTTGCTTTGTTTAGTTTTTCCCTCTAATACAGAAAGGATAAATATACATGTAGAGACTCATGCATGTGTAGAGCTTATAAACAGTTTATGAGAACCAACTATAATGCATGTTGAAATGAACAACTACTTTGAAGAAAAAGAGACACTTCAGTACCCAGTGCTGACTCTGTAATGTCATGATGTGAAATCCAGCTATACTATCATTCATTGTTCAAAGTGATTTTAGCTTGTTTTGTTTTGTTTATGTTCAACACACATGAAGGTATGGATAGCTGTTTTGAAGAGATTGAGAGACACTATGAGAGCCATTGTTGGCTTCCCAATTGTTTGGTCTTGAAGACCTGAAACGCCTTCCTCATCCTGTTCAGATCAGCTTCATACTATGTTGTTGCATGTGAATTCCCTGTATGTGATGATATGGACAACTACTTTCAAGAAAACAAGAGTCAATATGATAGCTAGAGAGTAAATATCTCCAATTGTCTAGCTTTGAAATCTATGTTTCTTACATTGCTTTCTTGTGATCCATTTTGCTTTGTTTTGTTGTGTTTAGTTTTACCATTTTTGATTGCATGTATGTGTAGGTGTGTAAATGGATGACCATATTACTGGTTTTGTCAGATCATGGAGCAGAACTGTTCACAGTCTCACTGTTTGAATGTCTACTTTTCATGTTTTAATTTTGTAATTTGAATGACAATTTCCAAGATGTCAGTATGTAATTTATCAAGTAATGATTTCTTAGTGGGTTTTTTGTTTGTTTGTTTTGTTCTTTTCCTTTTTTCTTGGAATTCTTTATTGTTCCTACCTTTTATTCTGTTTTGTTTTATTTGTTTTCTCTTTAAATAAAATTTTAAAAACAAACAAAAAAAGAGGAAAGGAAAGATCTTTTAAAAATAACTGGGAATCAGGAAATAACAATTCAACAGTTGAAAGATGATGCAAAGAAAAACAACATAAGATTGATAGGGATAAATGAAAAAGAAAGGGACAGCCCAAATGATATCAAGAGGCTATTTACAAAAGTAATAGTTGAAAATTTCCCAGACATGAGAATGGAAACTGACATACCGATCAGTGAAGCACAAAGAACTCCAAATAGCCATAACCAAAATAAAACTACACCCAGACATATAATAATCACCATCCCAGAAGTCCAACATAGGAACAGAATATTAAAAGGTGTTAGAGAGAAAAGACAGATCACCTATAATGGAAAAACCTATCAGAATCACAGCAGACTTCTCAACACAAACTAGGAAGTAAGAAGAGCATGGAGTGAAGTATTTCAGATCCTAAAGGAAAATGACTTCCAACCCTGCAAAGCTGTCCTTCAAAATAGATGGAGAAATAAGATACTTCCATGACAAAGAACAGCTGAAGAACTTCATGATCACCAAACCAACCCTGCAAAGAATACTGAAAGACATTCTAGATAGACATATGAAAAAACCACTAAGCAACGCAGACAGTTAAACAGTGGAAAGATGAAGAAGCAACAGCAGAAAAATAACATGTATATATATATATATATATATATATATATATATATATATATATATTATAACCATTAATGTAAATGGCCTCAATTCACCAATTAAAAGGCAGAATGGATCAAGATACAACACGCTACCATATGCTGTCTACAAGAAACCCATCTAACCCAAAAGGAAGCTCATATAGTGTAAAATCAAAGGGTGGAAAACAATACTCCATGCAACAGGAACCCCCAAAAAAGCAGGGGTAGCTATTCTCTTTGCAGACAATCTGAACTTCAAACCAAGAATGATCTGAAGAGCTAAAGAAGATCATGAAATACTAGTCAGGAGAAAACTTCAAGAGGAAGAGATAACAATCTTAAACATATATGCGCCAAATTCTGGAGCACCCAGCTATACCAAACAAGTACTAACAGAAATGAAAAGTCAAATAAGCAATAATACAATTATAAAAGGAGACTTTAATATGCCATTGACACAAAGGGACAGATCAACCAGACAGAAAATCAGCAAAGAAATAACAGAACTGAATCCCACCTGTGAACAAATGGACTTGACAGACGTATACAGAATGTTCCATCCAACAATATCAGAATATACATTGTTCTCAGAGTACATGTGAAAGTCTCTAAAATAGACCATATAATAGCCCACAGAACATACTTAAGTAAATACAAAATAGTTGAAATTATCTCATGCATATTATCAGATCACAGCACCATGAAACTAGAAATTAATGATAAAACAAACTGAAAAACCCCCATAAACACACAGAAATTGAATAAATACACTCGAGCAATTGGTGGTCACAGAGGAAATTAAAGAAGAAATTAAAAAATATCTATAAGCAAATTAAAATACAAATACAACTTACCAAATCCTGTGGGATGCAATGAAAACAGTACTCAGAGAAAAATATATTGCAGTGAATCCCCACATCAGGAAAACAGAATGAACACAAATAAACAACCTGATGATACACCTCAAATATCTAGAAAAAGAACAAGTCAAGCCCAAAGCAAAAAGAATGGAGGAAATTATAGATATCAGAGCAGAAATCAATGCAATAGAGACTAAAAAAATCACAACACAAAGAATCAATGAATCAAAGAGTTGGTTCTTGAAAGAATAAATAAAATTGATAAGTCCCTAGGCAATCTTATTTTAAAAAGCAAAGAAAAAAGTCACATTCATGCAATAAAGAATGAAAAGGGTGAAATCACTACAGACCATGTGGAAATACTGTGTGGATCATCAATACCTATTGTGAAAACAAACCTCTACTCTCATAGGTTTGATAATACAGAAGAAATGGACAGATTCCTACAAACATTTGCACTACCAAAGCTGGGTCAAGAAGATGTAAAACTGCTGAATAACCCAATTTCTATTAATGAAATTGAAAATGTAATTAAATCTTTACCAACGAAAAAGAGCCCAGGCCCAGATGGATTCACTGTGGAATTCTACAAGAAATACAAAGAAGATTTAGTGCCGACACTCCTCAAACTGTTCAATATAATTGAAAGGGAAACAATTCTTCCTAAGTCACTCCTGGAAGCAAATATTATTCTAGTACCAAAACCTGAGAAAGACCCAACTAAAAAAGAGAACTACAGGCCAATCTCCCAAATGAACATAGATGCAAAAATTCTCAATAAAATATTGGCAAACAGGATGCAGCAAATCATCATGAATATTATACACCACGACCAAGTGGGATTTATCCCAGGAATGCCAGGATGGTTCAACATATGTAAATCAGTAAATGTAATCCACCATATCAATAGAGCCAAAAGTAAGAATCACATGATCATTTCTATAGATGCAGAAAAAGCTTTTGATAAGGTCCAACACTCATTCATTATAAGAACCTTACATAAAATTGGAATAGATGGTTTTTACCTCAATATGATAAATGCCATCTATGACAAACCAATAGCCAGCATCATATTAAATGGACAAAAAATGGAAGCCTTTACCTTAAAATCAGGCACAAGACAAGGATGTCCCCTATCACCATTCCTATTCAACACAGTACTGGAAATACTAGCCAGAGCAATTAGACAAGAGAGAGAAATAAAAGGAGTAAAGATAGGAAAAGAAGTTAAATTATCATTATTTGCAGATGACATGATACTCTACATAGAAGACTCCCAAAACTACATTGAAAGACTCCTAGGTATAATAAATAAATTCAGTAATGTAGCTGGATACAAAGTCAATATTCAAAAATCAATAGCATTCCTATACACTAACAACAAAGATCACTGAGAGAGAAATAAAAGAAGCCACACCCTTCACAATAGCATAAAAAAAGTGAAATACTTTGGAATTAATCTAACGAAAGAAGTAAAAGATCTATTCAAGGAAAATTATAATACTTTGAAAAGAGAAAGACCTCAGAAGAGTACTCAGAAAATGGAAAGACATCCCTTGTTCATGGATAGGAAGAACAAATATTGTGAAAATGGCCATTCTCCCAAAATTGTGATACAGATTCAATGCAATCCCAATCAAAATACCACTAGCATACCTCATAGATCTGGAGAAATCACTCCTAAAATTCATCTGGAACCAGAAGGGACCTAGAATAGCAAAGGCAATTCTAAGCAGCAAAGGCAAGGCAGGAGGCATCACAATCCCTAACTTGAAATTATACTACAAAGCTACTGTAATAAGATCAACATGGTACTGGAATAAAAATAGACCTGATCAATGGAATAGATTACAAGATACAACTACAACTACAAACACACTCAGCCACCTTATCTTTGATAAAGAAAGATAGTCTCTTTAATAAATGGTGTTGGAAGAATTGGCTCTCCATATGCAAAAACTAAAACTAGACTCATGCCTATCACCATGTACTAAACAAAAGTCTAAATGAATCAAAGATCTAAATATTAAAACAGAAACACTAAATCTGTTGGAAGACAAAGTAGGTAAAAAACTTGAAGACATAGTGGTAGGTAGAGAATTCATGAACAAGAATCAAACCGCACGGGAAATACTTCCCAGAATCAATAACTGGGATCACATCTTATTAAAGAGTTTCTGCATGTCAAAAGAAATCCCCAGCAGAGTGAAAAGAAAACCCACAAATTGGGAAAAAATCTTAGTGAACTGTCCCTCAGACAGAGGACTTCTGTCTAGAACATATAAAGAATTTAAAAAAAAATCAGACTCCCGAAATTCAAAGACATAATCAAAAAATGGGCATCTGAGATGGATACACAGTTCTCAGATTAAAAAAATACAAATGGCAAATAAATAGATGAAAAAATGTTCAGCATCATTGGTCATTAGGAAAATGCAAATTAAAACCATACTGAGATTGCATCTCACTCTAGAAAGAATGGCCAGGATAAAGAAAACTACCAACAACAAATGCTGGAGAGGCTGTGTGGGAAAAAGGAACTCTTCTGCACTGTTGATGGGAGTGCAGACTGGTGCAACCACTGTGGAGGTCAGTCTGGAGATTCTCAAAAAGCTGGGATTGGAAGTCCCATTTGACCTAGCTATTCCACTTCTGGGCATATTCCCAGAAGAGCTGAAAACATCATACCACTGTGATATAAGTGCGCCCATGTTTATAGCAGCACAATTTGTAATAGCCAGATCTTGGAAACAACATAAGTGTCCATCAACTGAGGAATGGATAAAAAAGATGTGGTATTTTTATATAATGGAGTACTACTCAGCTATAAAGAATGATCACATTGAGATATTTATAAATAAATGTATGCAACTTGAGCCCATACTCATAAGTGAAATAAATTATACTCACATGTATAAATACCATATAGTTTCCCTAGTGTAAGAAATGAGAAGAGTACATATGATTTTTTTGTAATCATGGTTCCTTATTATATTGCTTTGAAGTCATATAATGTTTTCATTCATTGGTTGGAATAGGCTTATTCTGTTTTGTTTGATTTTATTATGTGTGATGGTATGTAAGCTATTTTGAAGAAAACAAGACATTATGGCAGCCATTGCTGATTTAATATCATCTTGCTTTGAAGTCCTGCCATGCTTTTGTTCTTCTATTTCCATTGGTTCTATCATGATGTGTCTTATTGAATTTTAATATGTGTGATAGTATAAACAAATTTTTTATGGAAAATGAGATATTATAGAAGCCATTGTTCATTTTCTGTTACTTGGTTTTGAATGCCTTGTAATGCTTTCATTCTTGTGAATGGTTTTATACTATTTTGTTATGTTTGATATTATTGTGTGTGAAGGTGTGCCCAACTTCTTCAAAGAAAGGGACGTGGTAGCTACTGTCACTATCTGTTTGTCTTGTTGTAAAGTGCTGTATTGTTTACATTATTCTATTCTGATTTGTTTTGTTCTGTCCTCTTTTGTTTTATTCTCTTTAAAATAAAAAAAAAGAAATAGGTGATGTACAAATCAAAGAATCAAGCAAACGAACATCCAGAGTTTTGGAACCTGAACAAGGAACAGTCTCTTTTCCATATTGGCTGTCAGGGCACTGCCACGAAACAATGCTCTTCCACAAGCTTGGTCAATCCCAGACAAGTTTGTACGTAGTGACTTTACATGGGAAAAGATCTTGAAATGTATGTTCACAGGAGTTACTTACAGATGCAAGTTTGAGTAACATTTTTTCTACTTGCTTATCTGCATCTTCTAAGTTTTCAGAAGTGACCATATACTCATCATCATGCAAGTGTAAGGAAAATTATTAGAATATTGTGAGGAAAAATCTTGGGCTTTATAGATAGCATAATGACTTCAAGTCTTTATTTTGTGCTTGAACAAATGGGCCAAATCTATTACTCCATATTCCTTTAAGTCCTACCAAGCTGGAGTGCAGAAAAGGCCAAAAAGGATTAAAGGATCTTCCAGGCATAGTTTCAGGTCTGTCGCATGCTGATGTGCAAAGCACTGTGCCAGGCACAGGAGGCTGAGAGAGGAACGAGGCAGGGCCTGTACTGGGGACACTTTAAGTCAGAGCAGGTGCAGACCACAGAGAGGCGGGGGCTGTGTTCCGTGTCAACACTGCATGTCCTGGCACTCCAGAAAACTGGCAGCTGCCCTCACCTGGAGAAGTTCAGTGAGGCTGCTCCCAAGAGATGACCTAAGATGTGCTAGGAGAGACAGGTGGGAGTAATCCTGCTGGAGGACGTGCAGATGGGCATTTGCAGCGGGTGACTACAGTGAGTGTGCAGGATCATAAGCATCCAACAGCTGCTAGTGGCCTGAAGCCCAAGGGCCCCAGTGCATGTGATTCTGGGTTGGTGGTGGGATCTGGAATATGAAGAGCTGTGGGCTCTGCCAAGGGCCCTCAGAAGTGATGGGCAAGACAGGAATAAAACCGATTATTTATGTTGAGAGTTTAGAAAGATGTGACTCGCCTAGAAGGCTCTCCTGACCTATGGAATCAGATTCCTCTGCCTTCCCCTATTTTCTGTCACTGGACCTTGCTTATTTCCTTAGGACTCACATTTACAATTATCAACTTGTTTGCTCAGTCGCTGATTTGTGGTCTGTCCCTCAGACTGTAAGCTTCACAGATAGGAACACAGTTTCATTTCCCAACACTGTGTATATACACTGTATTTATAGAGTGGTAGGCACTTAGTAATTATTTATTGCATAAATTGAATATCCAGAGTAACAGCAACTATGCAGATGGAAAGGAGGGAAGGTTTGTGTGGTTATGATGCAAACTACAGATCTTGGTGATTGACAGGCAGAGTTTTGCTGGTTTGAGAGCTGAGGGGTAATGAATGGAAAAACACAGACTTCTAGAATCTGACTTGGAGGACATCAAAATTTGTGTGGCTAGAGGGTAACTTCTAGATCGTGAGTGTATATAGAGTGAGGTGGGCAGCTGAGAGGGGGGTGGGTAATAAGGAAGACAGTGTCCTCCAGGGAGGTATTACAACCTTGATTTTCCAGCACAGTTGTAACTCCTCTACCTTCTTGTTCTCATATTGATTCTCAAATTTTGCTGCACTATCAACTGGAACATTTGGGGAAACTGGACAGCTGGACCCTTCACTATACTAAATCTGGGGATAGAAGCAGAACAGTAGTTTTGCACAATTCCAGTACATTGATCTTCCCACAACCTTTGTCCTATAGGCTTCCAGATGTGTGGTTTCCTTCTAGCCCTTTCCTGTGGGAACTCTGGATCTGTGTTTTACTCACACTGAGAGCCATCAAATGGCTTCCGTCTCCTCTATCAGGGCTGTCCTGGCACTGAAAACCCATTATAAATATTTGTTCCTGTAATTTACTGCTGCCCTGTGTGGGTCTTACCTGGGCCAATATTTGCATTTATGGGAGACTGTACATAACAATGTTGAATATTATACTTTGTTCCGAAAATTTAAAGGATTATGAATGGCTTGAGCTTTCCTGTTTCTGTTTGCATCCTGGAAAACATACAGATAATTCTTTGTCCTTTTACTTTTTCTGTTCACATGTTGAGCAACTTGAGCCTACACAAATAACTCAAATGGTGCAATTCCGATTTCTAATTTCTTGCCAGTAACCAGGGAGAGTTTTTCTGGTTGTTAGTGTGGGAAGGGAGAGTTATGTCATATTGTATACCAAAGCAAAATTGGGTCTGGTATTAATATCACAGAGGACTCCTGGTGTTTTCTTTTGTAGAAACTATTGTAAGTTTCTGTGGTTATGGAGATCTCAGTTATAATACTTAAAATGATAAGAAGTTAAGGTATGCTGAGAAACTACTGAATAAAATTTTGTTGTCAATTAATGTTAAAAATTAATAATTTTTTTCATAGTTGGTGCTAACTTGACAACAAAAATTGTTTATATCTTATATTTTGGTTTACATATAGTACATTCTTTTTAGTTGTAAGAATCTTGTAGATAAGTATTGGACTTTGAGACTTTGCTTTAGTTTATCAGAGGCAGTTCCTTTTATGGGGAGGGGATCCCATGTGAAAACTGTGCAAGTAATTTAATGGCCGCTTTGTAGGGGGATAGAGATAGATGCAGGATGAGGTTGAAGAGCCAGGTGGTTGGGGGTAAGTTGCAAAGGTTCTTATAAGCATCTGGTGTTACTTTGAGTCTCTATTCTTTTTCCTGCACCATAATCGTCAGGCCTTCTAAAGTGTCTGTCTAATCATTTTGAACTGTTCCCTCTTGCCCGATGAATAAAAACCAAATTCTATGGACTCTCTTAGCCAATTTTGAAACTTTTCTCCTGCCTCTTACAGATGCCAACCTTATTCTCTGGCCACCATTGATGTTTTCCAACTACTCTTCACTCTTTCTAAACTCAGTGAGTTGGCCAATACAACTTTTTCCTTTTCCTTTTTCCCCTAGGATGTTCATTCTCCATCTCTACCTAGAAATACTTACTCATACTTGAGAGCTTAATTGAAATACAATTTCCTTTATCTGGTTACATTGCAATTCCAGGTAGAGGTGACTTTTAACTACATCTGGTTAGAGTTTAATTTTTAAAAGCTTCATTGTTGTATAACATCTAATTCCATTCATACTTGTACACTTAAGTGTAAATATACAGGTTAGTGAAGTTTCAGAAAGTGAACACATTCATCAAATTAAGAGAACACTAACAGTACTCTAGAAATCTTTTCTCCAGTCATTGTTTCCACTGAAAGGTAATTTTTCAGATTACTAGGCACAAGTTAATTTCAAATTTTAAAATTTATGGAGCAGTGGGTGTGCCAGGAAGAGAACAAGTCAGTGTCTCCCAAGATTCAGCCATGCTGGAACTTGGAGGGGCTGAGCAAGAAAGCAACAAGCCTTCCTGGAAAGCAGCAATGGTGTGAGCGAGCAGTGGGTGCACCAGGGAGAGAACAAGTCAGTGTCTCCAGGGAGCCTACAGGTGTAGCAGGCTGATAATCAAACGTCCCATCCCCCCATTAGCAACTGGATGGTTTTAGGACAGCTGGAGTTGACAGCAACTAAGGCACACAAAGCAACTAAATGCTTGTATTGCTGGGTTGATTATGCTGACCTGGGGCCAGCAGTCTGAGCATCTCTTTGGAAGATGACAGTGTGCAATATAGCAAATATGGGCAATTTCCTTCTATCTTCTCTTTGAAGGCAAATGTTGTTTTCACTGTTTTTGCTTTGTTCTTATTGTTTTTGCTCTATTCAATATTCTATTTTGATAGGTTTTATATTGTTCTGGTTTTGGTTTGATTTTTCTATACCTGATTATTCTGTACCAATTTCACTGTATTGTCTCGATTGGCTTTGTTCTGTCTTGTTTTGTTGTATTTTACTACCTTCAAAATAAAAAAAGTTAAATTTATTTGCATTATGGTATGTATTTATAGATGATTCATCCTTGTGGCTATATAGTATTCCATTGTGTGAAAATACCACAATCTATTTCTTCTATTGTTTGAGAAGCCTTTTGTTACTTTGAACATTCTAATATATGTCTTTTGATGAAAGTATTATGGATTTTTGGTGTGCATCTAGGTAGCAGTAGAATTATTGGGTTGTAGTTTAGGCACATGTAGATATACTAACAAACACTTTTCGTAAGCAAATGTATAAATTTATAGACTGACTGTCTTAGCTATTTTCCCTCCTTGCTGAGATACCTAATACCCACAACTTAAAGGAGGAGAGGTTTATTTTAGCTCACAGTTTCAGTCTCTGCTTGGCTGGTTCCAAGTAGAAACAGGGTGGAAGGATCTGTTGGACAAAATCTTGCTCGCCAAATGTAGGCCAAGAAGCACAGAAAAAGATAGAAACCAAAGAAGAAACATACTCTCTCAGATCACACCCCACTAACCTGCTTCTTCCAGACCAGCCCCCAACTCCCAACAGTACATTCAGTAACTAAGCTCCCTGGGGGACTATCTGACTGAGTACAGTGCCCGGTGATCCAACCACTCTCCAAAACCCTGTCTTTGATCACGTGAATTCCAGTTACTCCAGATCCTCACTATCACTTGGTATCTTCCATCTATTTCATTTTTTTCTTCTGGTGAAGTTGCATTGTGATTTTAATTTGTATTTCTTTGAAAATGACTTGGAGTCTTTGTTGTTCAAACATTCATGCAGCCTTTATTGTTTTATTTTGTCTTCTATTATGCAGTTTTCTGAGAGCAGGGGCTAATTCTTGAATATGCATATTTCAGGTTGCCTAAATTTTAAATAGTATTCAAAATATATTTATTGAATTAATTTATAATCATTACTATCACTTGTTGAGCACTTGCTTTGTATGAGATACTGTTGTTGGCATTTTATGTACATTATTTTATGTGCTCTCAATTCTAAGTTCCTTGGGGAGAAAAGACTGGCTAACTTGGATCTGCTTTTTCCAGTCAACTGTATCCAAATGGCAAGAAGTTACAGACTGCCAACATAGTTCCTGTTGGCCCATGCTATGGATTGGAAAGCCATTCTCAAAGAAAGAAATAGTTCATGGTTGAGAAGAGCCTCCAAAAAGTATGTACCACACAATTCTCATTCAAGGCAGTGCAGAGATGTAGAATAATCAATCAAGTAAGGTCATCTTCTCTTTGATCCTTCCACCCTGGGTTTTTGTTAGCTGAGCTTTAAACCTAAATTTGAAAAGTATAATGCTTTTCTACTTATTAAAAGTAAGAGAGCATAGTGAAAATTCTGAAGTACAGGGATGCTGACCTTGAACATTCTAGGCAAGCACTGTATCACTAAGGTCTATATCTCCATTGGTATGGTAGTTCCATGGGAGCTTAGATGTGCAAAAATATTTTGTTTTCAAAAAGACAGCACCATGAAATTGAGATCCCTGTCAAGTCCTATGCCTGTACGCAACATAAGAAAAGAAAGGAATGTATATGACTACATTTTTGGGATAAATTCTTGGCAGGCTGGGGAATAGATTCATGAATTGAGTATAACCTAATCTGGTGGTTCTTAGAGAGGAAAATTCACCACTTCCAAGATCTCTCCTGTGTTCTGCCTAATCACAACTTCAGGTTTACTTGACAGGAAAGAGACCTTCCTAGAAGGAAAGAAATCAGTGCTAAGTCTTTCCAAAGGGAGGCTCCCAATGACATGGTGAGATAACTTTCATTTCCCTCAAGTATCATGCTTTGTGCTTTATTTACTACATGTCATTGGACTGGGGCACTTTGCAGCCTAGCATTTAAGAATGGAATAAAGATAAGGCATAAATCCAGAAGTCTAGTGCACTCTGTGTTATTGTTTGTCCCAAAGCAATATTGCCATCTATTGGTAGAAGAAGAGAACATTATTTCAATGTTTTGTGTAGGAATCCTAATGATGGATCCCAGATTATGTGCAAATATAAAACTTACATTAATTCAATTTTCACATTCCATCCACCCCTGACAAGTTTCTCCCAATGATATATCTTACAGGATATATCTTACAGGTTTTTTTTAGACAGGATCTTACTACATATTTCAGACTGGCCTTGAACTCATGCAGCTAGCCGCACTATATGACCTTGCACTCATGGCAGCCCTCCTGCCTCAGCCTGGTAAATGCTGGGATTAGTTTGTAGCATACCTGGCATCATGAATTCTTGAGTATGCTATAAAATAAAAAAGATGGCAGAAAGGTTGGAATCCTTTGCTTTTTATAATTCCTTGAGAGAAACTTCTACTTTTATGGTCTTATTTAGTTCCATTCCATAAACCAAGATTTAGTGATCAAAAGGCTACTCTTTTATGCTCTGTGTGGTATCAACTGTCCCAGCAAATCTTACATTTAATAATAGAGATGTGTATCCACTGTTTTGCTTAATATAGTTGAAAAATCATATTTTATTCATTAATTCCATTATCCAGTTTTACTATTTTTATTTGTGGAGGTATGCTAGTTAATGCTTTCTGAAAATAATTAGGGGAAATTTTTTCTGGTAAAGCACTAAAATGTTATATTCACAGTAGTACTCATTATAAAAGAGAACCAAAAAGAAAATATTGGTAAAATTGCCCTATAGACATAATGTAGAGCTTTTTTATTTTTAGTGCATCTTTTCATATTTGCTTGTTTGTTTATTAATTTGCCAAACATTTAATAGGAATCTGCTGTATGACAGCCCTATGCTACAAGCTGGACATACAGACTCATACGACATAGCTCTTGTTCACTGAGAGGTCACACTCCAGGGATGTGATGGACCCAAAGGTGAATAAGGAAGTAGGAAGTGAAGACACAAGGAGAGGCACCGCAGCCTGATGGGAAGAAGGAAAGGAGGGCAGCATAGGGTGGGAAGTTGAGTCTTACATTTTGTGTCAGCGCTGATTGGACAAAGAGTAGGGGTGGAGGTCTCAGGAGGACTGGGATAGCTTTTGCAGATGGGATGACTATGTGAAATCCGAAGGGTCTAATTTATAGTCTTCAGTTTAAATTGGACAAGTGATTCCTTTTGTTTCTATTCAGTGTTTATAAAAACTTCAAAATAGTTGCCAACATCAGAGCATTGGGAGAAATCTCCTAAATGTTGCATCGCTAGCTTCCCTTGAACCCTGCATAATTTGGCAAATGGGTGGGCAGTGTTCCCCGCAGCAGAGGAGACTTCTTGCTTTGTGGAACATGATTTCCAGGTCCCCATAGGCCTCAGATCCTTGGCATGGCTTTCTTCACAAGCTGACAAGATCTGCCTGGTCCTCTGGAATTTGGAATTTTTCTTAGAGTTTCTAGAAGAGTGTGATTGACAAGTGCTCAGTGCAGCAGAGTGATCTGAGAAATGCAAAAATTCTCCCTTTCTTTAAATTAGGAAGGGATGAGTGACTTTGGTAAGCAAATAGAAAGAAGATGGCAAGATACAGAAGCAAGATAGTATCATTGTGGGTTGAGCATAGCAGGAATTATGGGTTTAGAAGGCTTGGGTCTTTTCTTTTTTTCTTTTTTCTTTTTATTTTGAAGGTAGTAGAAATACAACAGAACAAGACAGAACAAAGCCAATTGAGACAGTGCAGTGAATTTGTTACAGAACTTTATAGCAGGTTTCCGGGATAACAGTAATAGGAACCATCATATATCTCATTATCTTCACAATAGTTATCTAGTCAATTAAGTATAGTAAAATCAAACCGAAGACAGAACATTATAAAATCAATTGAAAGAGAATATTGAATAGAGTAAAGCAATTAATCATAATGAAATAAAACTGAAAACAATACTTGCTTTCAAAGAGAAGATAGAGGAGACCCCCCATATTTGCTATGTTCTAGACAATCATCTTGCCAAGAGATGCTCAGACCTCTGTCCCCAGTTGCTAACGGGTGGGGTGGGGGGTGGGGTGGGATGTTTGATTCCAAGCCCGTGCATAGGTAGGCTCAAGAGACACTCCTGGGTCTCCTCCTGGCTCATGCCAGAGGAAGTTGCTTACCAAGAGGGTGGGCAAATTGCTTCTTTGTGCAGGCTCCTGGGTTCCAGCATGGCCGTGGCAGGATCTCTGGGGCCATTCTCTGGTTCTCCTAGATTTTTTTTTTTAAATAAAGAATCATACAGCAGCTCTTTTTGGCTTCATGGGCTGTACAGTATCTTTTGTAGCTACTTACTCAAATCTGCCACTGTGAGAAAACACAATGCAATGGGGATACTCTCCAGAGGCGGCGCTATGGTTTTGTTTCTGTGAAGTTTTCTGTATCTTTTAAATAATCCCTTTGCATATGCATTTACTGAAACAAGGTTTTATTTCATTTGTGGAGACAAATCCGAGCCTGAAATGAGACCTGCTGTTTGACTGTACCTGTTCCACTCAGATCTCATACTGCTTGCAGGTTTATCAAACATCATTCTCTTATGGCTTTTTCCTGTGGTCACTCTCTTTGTTTCTCAAAGAAACTTCTGTTGCAGTTTTTGTATGTGAGAAGCCACAGAGGGCCTCCCATTCTAGTCTGGAGGCATCTGAGAGTGAGTGGTTATTTTGAATTCAGGCAGGGCGGTCTCAAGCCCACATACACCTTTAAAATGTGCCCTTTCCTGAGGTCCCCATCCAAGGCATGGAGTAAATCAAAGACTGAACTTCAGCCAGTTTTCTGCCCTGGCTGAACACTCTTAGCAGGTATAGTCATCACGACTGTACATGGGCGTCTTGAGTCACAGACCTGTCCTTATCCTCCAGGTAGTTGAGGAAGAAAAGGAAATATGTCAGTTAACAGCGACCCCAGCAAAATCCACAGTCTCACAGTTCTGGCCAATAGGAAACTGGTGCCTTCTCCCTCTTACTTTATTCTTATTGGTTCGTGGCCTTTCTTTTCCAATGAAGAAAATATTTAAAATACACAAAAGGAAAAGAAAAGAATTACTTAAATGCCATCTGCTATGAACACTTTAAATGTACTTATTAGATGTGACTCTTCATTGCCTTAGAAGAAGTCCGGGGTCCCTTGATCTGGAAACAGTATTTACCATGACTTAGTCCCCACTCCTGTCTCCCATGTCATTTCCACTCTCTCACTTTATAGATTGTACAGTGTTATTTTGTTTCAAAGTGAGGATCTAGTTTTAAGATTTTTTTCCATTTAACTTTTCCTTTTATGTCTTCCATGTACATTTGCTGTCTGCCAGGTTATATTCAGAAGTTATGTTATATCAGTTGAAGTTTTAGGAGGTGATGATTTGTGAGCTATGTGTGGGCAAGAGGAATACAGAAATCGAAGAATCACTAGAATTGGTTCTCAGCTTGGGTCTCAGGTGCTGTGAGCCAGCTATCACTCATCCTTTGGGTCTGGGGGCAGCCTATTATGGAGGTTGGGTCTGCAGGGTTGGCCATATTTACCTATAAACATTACTTTTCATCCATCAAGAAAGAGAGTGAATATTCTTATTGCTTGCAAGCTTTAAAAAAGATAAATTATCATCACAAAGTAATGAATGAAATTTGATTCAAGGAGATATAAAAACAGATCTGAAGTTTTCCTGGATATCTGGGGAAAGGAAAACTAGGAAAGGAGAGCACCCTGCTAGTCTGGTAGATAGAGTGGTAGGGTCATTAAAACTGGGATGTGAAAGGGCATGAAACAGGTGCAGGAGAGATGACTCCTGGGAGAAAGCTCATGTGAGACAAAGGGCTAGTATTACACCAACTCTGATATTTAAACAGATGTTGAAATTAAGTAAAACATATATAAAACATAGTCCAGCACATGAAGAAACTGTTGAGACAGTCACACTTTTTGCGGTGAGCGGGTACTGGGCATTGAACTCTTAACCTCGTGCTTACCAGGCAGGCACTTCTGCCACTGAGCTAAATCTCCTGCCCTTGAAGAAACTGTGTACACAAATTGTTGCATGAAAATTGTAGGAATATTTTTGATTTTTATAGCAATTTGTTTATTTTGTTAAAAGTGTAAATAAATTATAGAGAATGTAAAACTTTCACCAGTACTTATTATCTAGCTCATGTGCAAAATTTTAAAATACAGTTTAAATGCATAATGCAGCATTTTTTTAACTTTCAAGCACCTATCAACATCTCAAAGACAATCACTATTCCTCTTAAACATGCTGGGGATTATGAGCACGGGGTTTTGTGCTCAGCAATGCTTTGTGATCCCTGCTTCATAGGTTTACACCTTCATGTAATTTCCTCACATCCAGGGTAGGCTGAATTTTGTGATTCATTTCTAATGAATAGATGATGGCATAAGTGGAACACTGTTGCTTCTGAAACTAGGTTGCAAATATTTGATGCTTCCATCTTGGGTATTCCCTTTTGCTGTCTTGTCCACCTGTTCTGATGGAAGCTGGATGTAATGTTGTGAGCTCCTCCATAAACAGGGAAGGATAGCAAGGGACTGAAAGAGGCCCATGGCCAGCTGCTAGAGCTGAGCTCAATCCACAGGGACCACGCCTCTGAGTTTGGAAGCAGGTCCACACTCAACTGAGTCTTCAGGTGGGCCCACAGCCCTGCACAACACTGAGATGTTAGCCTACTGCGAGAATCAAAGTAGAGATACCTGGCTAAGCTCCACCCAGAAACTTCGAGATTAATAAAGTCTTAGTGTTTTAAACTAAGAAGTTTGAGGGTGATTTTCTAGGTAAGGTATCATATAAAATTGTCCTCAAAATATGGCCAACAGGAGGGGTATACTCAATCACAGGCATGTCCAAACAAAGAGGCTCAAGGAAGCGATCCACTTTAGCTTTAACTGTTGGGTTAAGAAGGGATAATGACTGTATTATTATCTGTATTATTATAATTAAAAGTGAAAAATTCTGTGAAGTGCTTGGTTCTTTGCTTAGCAAATGGTAAACTCCCCAAAATGAGTTCTCATGGTAATGTATTCTGAAAAGTTTACTTAAGAGAAATTGGATTACGAGCTAGTGTGATATTAGTGTTTTAATACCACAGGACATACATGAAAGAGGTGAGGAGTGAGATGTTTTAGCAGGGGAGAGTGGGAGGTTTGGGATTCTAACCCTGAGAGCAGGGAGAATCTCAGTCTGCTGTGTATGACTGTACCAGAGTGAAGTCTTTCAAGAAGTTAATATGGGATGAATTGATCTTATAAGAACTTGGTTTTAAGATATCAAGTTTTCAGACATGTTCTCTTATTTCTACCACACTAGAATTTCTTAAAAATATTTGTCAATATCTATTAGTGATTATTTTTTATTCTTTTGAGTTGTCACACTTTTTCCTTCTTGGATAGTGATCCTTCATCTTTTAAACAACTTTATTCTTCCCCTCAGTAAATATATATGAACACTCCTTGTGAATTCTTTGGCATCTTTCATTTCCCCAACACCTCCTCATCCACAAACCCATTATCTCTTTTCTGGATTACTGCACAACCACTCAGTGAGATTTCCTTAGCTGCCGTCAGTGAGGATCCCCAACTGAACTGTAATCATGCATATAACTGTGCTTTATACAAGAAATTATAGCTATTATTTTTATAATCATCTGGAAAGACAGAAGCAGAGAAATACAGCATGCTGTATAAGGCAGATAAAAAGGGAATGACCTGGATAGAAAGCAGCTACTAAGAGATAAAGGCATACAGAGTTCAAAATCAGTGTGACCAACAATATAGCCTGGTAGGTCAGTGATGCTTGCCATGCTGATTTAAGGCTTAATGTGGGGGCAGATTTGGTGAGCAATGACACGGAGGCCAAACAGGCCCATGAAACCAAAAGTCTAACTTAGATGATAAAGCATAAGACACTCAGCAAGCCGGGCTGCTTGTGCACAGCGCTTGTGCTTGGAATAAAGAAGCTGCCATAGTTATTGCTTTCAGACTATAACCCTAGGGGTATGGTCTGGGTGAAATGAATGTGGCTGTTTAAATGTAAACATTCTGGCTTGGTTTGTTTCTAGGGTGCATCGACTTCCTGGTTCCTCCAGGTTGGTATGGAATTCACCCCACCTGGATGCTCTCCCTTAATCACCTCAGCAGGAGCCTACAAAGCAGGCATTACTTTCAGTCTCAGCCCTTACTTAAAGAGATGTAGACAACAGGCAGGATCATCACAACTCAGCACAGAATCCCTAGGACTGCTGATTTTATCTACTGATACAGATTTTACTGGCAATCTTGCCTCCTACCTCAGACCACAGGACACAAGCCTTCCTATCAGGCTTCTGCTGCCCTTTCTTGACTCTTCTGTGTCTAGTCTAGAATTTGCAGCTGACCACTTGGCCTTTAGCAGATCCCCATCTGTGTAGAGAGAAAGGAGATGGAAGAACCGTGAATATACCCAAGTAGCTTCTTTCTGCATTAAAGTCACTTAGTCCTGCAGAAATCTGGAAGAGTCTCTTTGCTTTTCTTTTGATCAACACGTCTTCATACTTGTGCACAGGCAACCTAGCTGTGGGTGGAAATTATTAGAAGGGGAAAAAGCCAGAGGGGACTGATGTTGCCCTCTCTTACAGCTTCCTGTGCTTGTATACTGTCTCAGTTTCCCCTAAGATAAGTATTAAGGAGAGAAAAATTACATGAATATTATTGTAGTCAGGGCTTGTGAGAACAATTAGAATCAGGACACAGAATGTATAATATTATTTTATGAGCGTCACCCAGAGTTAAACATAGAAAGTTCAGGAAATCTGTCCACAACACTAAAGACTCAAAATATTCAGCCAAGGGCCTGGATCCCACAGCAATGTCCTACATGAGTCCAGATGAAAACCTAGAGCCATGACAATGCCTCCCATGAGTCAACTGAAGGTTGAGAGCGCATGAGAAGGACTCACGCCAGTCTGTTTTATGGATCTGCGCTGGGAAGCCAAAGGTCAGCGGTGGAAGCTAGAAAGTCTATGCCAGTGGAGAGAAGGAGCTGTGCTGGTAGGTTGAGGGTTCTATACTGGAGAAGTCATAATACACTGGAGGTTCTACACTGGAGCCAAGATGCTCATAATAAAGACCAGAGCTGCCCTGAAAAACACCACAGCCACCCTCAGCAACACGGAGGTCCCATGCTCCTCCAACAATAAGAACAGTCAAGTACATGCCAGAAAGCCAGCAAGATGAATTTCTCCTGGAGATTAAATAGTACACATCTTCCCCTCCAGAGCTGGGTAGCGATGATCAGTGTAAGGACCAGAGCTCCCCCAAAGCAAACCACAGCTTCTCTCACCAACAAGGTTCCAAGCTCCTCTCATGTCAATGGTTGTAGTCATGCTGGGGAAACTAGTCATGATGAGCTCCTCCAGGAGAACTAATGGCTCAAACAGAAACACTTGGAGAAACCCACAATGCCTCACTCATCTTCTCTACATCTCTATGCTGGCAACTTTCCTCAGGTGGAATATCTACACTCAGCATCATGCTGATTTAATTCAGCACAGATATATACATATGTATATGAATAACAATGTTAATAAAAATAATTTTTTCATATGAATAACAATGTTAATAAAAATAATTTTTTCTACAGTTAACTAAACTTTGGACACCCACACTGATGAATCAACTTGCTATAAATTTCCATTTGCCTTTCGACAATCTGTGTGCAATTTGTATTGGGAATTTGTAATAGGAATAGGAATTTGTAATATATACATATATATATTCTGTATATTTATACATATTCTATATTCTATATTCTATATATATTCTGTATGTATATACATATTCTGTATATACATACAGAATATGTATAACAGAATATGTATATACATACAGAATATATATAGAATATATATTCTATATATAGACACATATATATAATATGTGTATATATACATATATTTATTACATACATATATTACATGTAATATATGTATATATACATATATGTATACATACATGTATGTGTTATATATTACATATAGACTGCACATATACATATAATATACATAGATGTATATATACATCTATGTATATGTGTATATACATATATGTATATTACATGTAATATACACATATGTATATACTTATGTGTAAACATGTGTGTATATGCTTATGTGTATGTGCATATATGCATATGTACATATGCATACACATATATACATATATACATATATGTAATATGTGTTATGTATTGCATACATATATTACATGTAATATGCATGTATGCATATATACATGTGTATGTACATATATACATTGCATGTGACATTTTACATGTGTATATATATGCATTTGTGCATGTGTATATATGTAATATATATTCTGTATGTGTATATATATATATATATATTCTAAGGATTCTTCTAAGGGTTTCCAGCATTAATTTCCCATCCTAAATAGAACTGATGTTATCATCTTTCACCCTGGAAGAGATAAGACCTAAATCCCAGAAATGTCTAAAAATGATGCTCATTTTTATTGAGAAGTTCTAAAAGTCATTTTCATTATTTCTCATTAGTTTGGTCAAATGGGGACACCTATGACAGCATTGAGAGCAGCAGAACATAAGGTGAGAGCTGAGGATCTCTGTAATCAGCATTTTCCTCTCAGCCTGTGTATCTACTAGAGTCTCCTCATCCTCAATAAAATCCCTTTAGACATTTCAAGGTATTTCTGAACATTAAACCCTCTAAAATGATTGCTAATATTTGTTGTCATCATTTTGTAATTCCTTTTTATACTTAGCTTATTGCATTCTGGTTTCTACCAGTGACTGTAGTTTAAAGGACAATTGGGATGTTAATAAAGGGAGACAAACTTTTCAGACTTTCAGACACATTCTTATGGGATGATGCTGTATTGGGTAAGACACTAAGGTTTAGTCCTCTTGATTTTTCTACAGTTTAATAAACTTGGCAAGACTTGACTTATGCTAATCCAAACGTATGCCAGACATATACAATAAAATTTCAATTTATTGTTACAGTGATGAGTATTATTGTCATGTAAACCAGAGCTATTATGTTCAGAATCTGTGACTCATGTATTATTATTTTTCAGTAGAAAATATATAAAGGTGTTTAAGGGCAGGAAATTCAAGCCAAGAAATTTAATTATATGCTTCTATGATGAATGATCGCAAGATTTAAAAACCAGATGCTCATGGAGTCCATTATATTTTTTTCTCTCTCAGATATGCTAGTATCTTTGATTACCCCCTCTCTTCTTTATATTAATGTAGCTGCTAACTCTTACCAAACACTGCTATGTCAGGTGTATCAGTCAGTTTTTGCATTACCTGTATGCAATACCTGACATCCACAATTTGAAGGAGGAAAAGTTTAATTTGGCTCCAAGTTTCAAGAGATTCAGTCCATGATCACCTGGCTTTAGTCAGAAACATATAAAGGAAGGATATAGTGCAGCAAGCTGTTTAGGTTATGGCAGCTGAAAAACACAGTAAGGTAACAGCACCAGAGAGTGGGGGTGAGGAAGACATAGACCTCAAGGTGCCTCCTAGGAGGATCTGCCTAGAAACACACAAAGGTGTGCTTTATTAATCCTCTAGGTAATGCCCAAGCCAATCAAATTGCCAATTTTAAGCTTATCCATCACATCTGGCATTGTTCCAATCATTTAGCTGGCTATAGCTTCTCTAAGAGTAGGTTATTACGGCTATTTTTCAGTTAAGGCTTTACAAACTGTTCTTTTGTTCAAGATCACATAGATAATACATAGCAGAGCTAGAATTTAAACCCAGATTCCAGTGACTTCAAAGCTGATGTTTTAAGGCATTATTTTGTCTATAACCTACTGTATCTGTGGCAAGACCTCTATCTTGAGTTCCACAGCAGTGCTTTTCATTCTGTGCTTCACACCAGATTGACACATAGAGAATATATATATATATATATATATATATATATATATATATATATTCTCCAAGTCTCCAAAAGCGAGGGCCAGCTCAGCAGCATAAGCACCTGCCTGGCAAGTGCTAGGTCATGAGTTCAATCCCCGGTGCGAAACAAAACAAAAACAAAGTCTGCCAAAACAAAATTCCCAGGGGTAAGGATTTCATATGTGATTTTTTAATGCTCCAAGAGCACAGCAAAGGATGAAAACCTACATTCTGAAGGCTTACATCTGGCTTTCCACTGGACATGAAACTGGATAGTTACCAGATACATCTGAATTTAACACACACTAGACTATTTCATATTCACCTCAAATTTCCTTCTTTATTAGCATTCTCAGTAATAAATACAATAAGGTAATAAAAGTACCTGGGAGCAAATCTCAGCTAGGAGAAGTAAATTTGGTGAGAAGTGAATTCAAGCCACCAGATGATCTAATTAAACAAGGACTTAATGTTTCTAATGCCACCTCCCACGGAGTCTCCAATGATAGATACATCAGTCATCCTTTCCTCCCTCATCTGTTAGGAGAGAGTCTGGACTGCTGCCGTTCCTCTTACCTTTCCACCGACGATGTACACCACATCCTCCAGCCTGCACATGGTTGCCGGATTCATGCTGCTAACAGACATGTCTGATTATGCCACCTCCTGCTTAAAACCCTGTGCAAACCCTATTATCTCCAGAATCGAGTGGTGCTCTTGGCACTGTTTCCTGGAACCATGAAGTCTGACCCTTTTGCACCTGTATAGCCTCAGCTTCCACCATGAGTTGGCACAAATGTGAGCTCTACGTAGAAGATGATCTGTTCTCGGTCCCACAGGGACTCGGCTTGCTACACTTCACATGGTCTATGCCTGAAATGTCTTTCCTTTCTTGGTCTGACCAGGAAGCTGACCCTCATCTAGTGGCATGCGGTGCTTTCTGAGCCTTGCTGTTTATGGAAATCTTCTGAGAGTCACTTTTACACGTACATATGCTCTGTCCCTGTCTCTTTCTCTTGACTTCCTGGAGGTCTTTACATTCTAGGAATGTATATTTTGAAATTCTTAGGGGGTAAATCTATGATGAGTCAGTATTTTATTGAAACTACTATTGTATTATAATCTTTGGAACCTAGGTTTGAATCTCATCCCAGCCACTTAGTTCAGGAATACCCTAGCTATGGAATGTCTTGCAAATAATTTCATCTTTCTCAATCTCACCTTTTCAACTGATACATGTCAATAAAATGTATGTTCTTACAATACTGATTTAATTGCTAGAAATAAAATATATAAACTATTTAAAATATATTTAGTGCTTTACAAATTACAGCTGCACCTGCCACTATTGCAGTATTGCACCTGTACATATCTCAATTTAGCTTACATGTCATATGTTCTGAAAAGTTTTCCCTGGTTCTCTCAGTTTCCTGGTTATCTTTCTCTCTCTTCTAAAAGAAAATGATGCTCTAAATTTTTAAATATTTTATTTTATTAGTACATTTTGCAATTCACACAGTTTACAATCATCTTGGGGAGTGGTTACACGCACATATTATAGCTGCTTCCCCCTAATCCAATTCCCCTCCCCTTCTCACCCCCCTTCTCCTCTGGTTTCCCAATCACATTTTTCATACTCAGTATTATTTGGCTTAGCTCATGTAATGATGTATAGTGCTTATATTGATTGGAGTTATTAAGACTCTATACGTGGCACATCTTTATTCCTCTTATTTCTCCTTCCCCTCCTCCTCACCCATTCATCCTTGTTCCTCTGGACTGCTTCATTATTAGTTGAGATCTGTTCTCTTATCCCTTTCTACCTATCCTTTGCCATTCTCTTTGATTGTACTTTGCCTCACTCAAATGAGACATACCATATAGTATTTAAGCTTGTGTCTGGTTTATTTCACTCAGCATTATATATCTTGATGCATCTATTTTCAGATAAATGCATCAAATTTGTTATTCTTTATAGCAGAGTAGTATTCTATTATGTATAGATACCACATTTTGTTTACTCAGTCATCTATTGAAAGGTATATAGGCTGCTTCCAGTATTTAGCTATTATCAATTGTGCTGCTGTAAACATCAGTATGTAAATATTGCTGTAGTATAATATCTAAGCTCTTTGAGGAAGATACCCAGCAGAGGAATACCTGGGTCATATGAAATTTCTAGTTTCAGTTCTTTGAGAAATCTTCATACTAATTTTCACAATGTTTGTACTAGTTTGCATTCTGACAAATGAAGCAGGAGGGTTCTTTTTCTGCCACCACCACACCAACATTTGTTATTGTTTGATTTCCTAATGGTTGCCATTCATTCTGGAGAAGCAGTTTTAGTGTTTTAATTTGCAATGCTGTAATGGACAGATACGTGAAACATTTTTTCTAACTTTTATGATATGGTAGGGATATATATGCATATTTAAAAGGGTAGTGAGAAAAAAAACAATAATCCTCTAAGAAACCTTGCATTCTAAGGTCATGGGGGTCATTATCACATCCCATGATTCCTTTAAGTCAAATAGAATTCTGGCTTTTGTGCCAAGTTTAGACCAGAAACTGGAACAGTGTGCAACCTTCCCAGGACGTTTCTGAAGGAGCCACTGCCTGTGGAGATCCTGTTACTCTCCAAGGTGCTACAAAGCAGTGCGGGTTCTGTTAATCCACAATCCCAACAATGATTTTATACCCAACCCAGTTGCATCTAAGCCACAGAGAAATTCCAAAGCCCTGCTCACTCTCTTTCTAGGGTCTATCATCTGCTCTCTTGGAGATGTCCTTCCTCCCTGGAAAATCCACAATTCTAGTTCCATTGTGCCCATGACATGATTTCCAGATGCCTTTCACCCTTATACTTTTGGGTAACAGAACTTTTAACACATACATTGTTATGGTTTGTATCTAGATGTCCCTCTAATGCCTCATGTGATCATAGGTAGGGCTTTTTCAGAGGTGGCTGAATCTGGGGTGAATGATGCTAAGATTAGAGGTGTGTGATTACTACTGATTGGTTTGACACCATCCTAACCCCAGTCACCTGGATACAATATAAGGGACAGAAAGAGGTTTGTCTTTCTCTTTTGATTGCTTGCTTTTGCTGTCTTCTGCTTGCCATGAACAGTTTCTCCTCCCTTTGCAATGCCCCTCTGCCAACCCACCCTGCTTTGCCAGCTCATTATGGACTGAAACCTCTACAAACTTGGAAATGAATAAAGCTTCCCCTCTTTAACTGAGTGTTTAATATTTTGTCTCAGCAAAGACAGAAAAGTAACTAAGGCGTACCCTGAGGCAAATTAATTCTGTTTTTTGGAGAAAGGAAAAGGGAGATGTTACACTGATGAGAGCAATAAATAATTTAGCATTTTTTCCACTATAACTCTTAATTACTTTCTGTTCTATGTATTCATCTCTTATACTGTATAATAAATCAAATTAATAAGCATTAGCCTTTGGTATGTTCATTTTATATATTCAGAATAACCTTGTTCTCCATAACTATGGGATAATGAATGATAGTTAAGCCAATGAATAAGTGAATTCCTGATTCATTAATTAGTTGGCTCTACAAACTGACAATTTAGAACTTTTTAAAAATATAGCACTATGGGGCAACTCACTTGGGACCCCTTCTGTCTCTCTCCCAGACAGAGGTTTTCTTTCTCTCAATAAATATATTCTGCTCTAAACCTCCATTGTTGCTAATATTCATTCTTCAGTTTTAGAGAACATGAACTTCTACTGGACATATAGTAGGTTTGGAGTTTTGTCCCCCTATATCACTTGGAG
>PVJX010022730.1:0-30170 GCA_004027295.1 Dolichotis patagonum
TGGAGCAGAGAGTAAGCATCACTGAATTTTTTTTTAAGCTGTCCAAGTATGTAGTGGTGCATGCCTATGATGCAATTTAGTCGGGAGGCTGAGGCTAGCCTGGGCTACTTTGCAAGATACTGTCTCAGTGGTAGAATGCTTGTCTCACATGTGTGAACCCTATTGTTCAGTCCCCAGCATACACTGCCCCGTAAACACACAACTCCACAAGTAACAAAAATTGAGAGCAACTGGCATAGATTCTGCCATTTTCTTTCCTAAATTACCAGTCTTCTTATTTGTACCACTGGTACTTATCTGTACCAGTCTTCTTTTGTACCATTATTTCAGCCAATCAAATGCTGGTCCTCTTTTCTCTTTGATCTCCGGTTGGGCTCTTCTAGGAAAACCCATCTTCCGTCAGGCTTACTGGCCTCTCCATTTTTATACTGGACTGCTGGAAGATTCCGCTACAGAAAATGCGTGGATTTTCCACCAGTTCGTCACTTGAAAATCATAGTCTTCTATCTCAACAAGGTCCTCACACCACTGAGAAAAATGTCTTACGATCTTATCCAGGTGTTCCAGGATTGTATAGTGTTATATAATCCTTGTTTCAAAGTTATACTGTTTCAGATGAACCCAACCCCCCTGCCATGAGCATGAGGCCCTTCCTGGGATGTATTGCATTTTTATTCTCATATCTGGCCACTACTTCCTGGCCAGAACACACCTGCCTCAAGTGTCCCCATCTTTAATTATGGTGCTCCTGCTGCCTATAGTATCCTCTTTCCTCTCCTGTTCTCTGGACTGGTTCTTTTTTTTTTTTTTTTCTGGACTGGTTCTTTTGTTTTTTTTTTGTTTCTGTTTCTTTGAGACAGGGTCTTATTAGGCAGTTTAGGCTGTCCTTGAACTCGCTATGTATCCCAGGCTGCCCTTGAATTTATGACGATCCTCCTCCCTCAGCTTCCTGTGCCATCACGCCTGGCTGGACTGTTTCATTCTTGCTCCAAGTTACTTAAGGTGCACCCTGCACAAGTATCACATTGTCACCCTCCTAGCCATGTCCTCCTGTGTCTTCTGCTCCTCTCTGGGAGAGCTGTCACTATTGTTTTACTTGCCCGTTTTTATCTTGCATTTCTTTAGGGCTGAGAAGGAATTGCCATGAGTCCGAGGCCAGCCTGGACTCAGTGGTGAGTTCAGTGTCATCTTGAACTACATAGTTCTCTTACACTTAGTCAGTGTAAACTTGCTTAGTATAATGTTCATCACAGTTATCTTATGAATAAGCTAATTAATGAATTATTCAACACTTAGGTTCCTCAAGTCCATTTTTTGTGTCATCTATTCGTGGTACAGTAATTGAAAACACAGCTTCAACTGGGGCTTTGACACAGATTCCTATTTTCCCTAAATATGAAGTGGAACTTGATTCTCCTAGAAAAATCACTGCTTATCCAGGGAAGGAGCACATTCAACGTGTTCTGGAAGAGTATTCACATCAAGTCAAAGATTTGCAGAGAAGACTAAATGAAGTGAGTCTCATTCTTCTCTTCTAGCACCTGTCACTGTTTTGGGGATAAAGGAGATGCGTACTGCCTTACAGTAAAACCTGCTTTTCCTAGATGAAGACATTAGCCACAAATCTGTGGGTCAAACTAACAAGTGCTTTCTATTTGACTTTTCATAATTGAGCTAATGAAAAGTCTATATAACTATTTTCCTTTGTTAATAATTATTTATAGCCAGGCATAGTGGCACACACCTGTAATCCCAGCCCTCAGACTGAAAGAAGGGGATTGCCATGAGTCCAAGGCCAGTCTGGACTCAGTGGCGAGTTCAATGTCATCTTGAACTACATAGCAAGACCCTATTTCAAAAAACAATAAATTGTTCATAATCCCTTGGTTTCAAGACGTAATCTTTTTTGTGGGGAGGGTATCGGAAATTGAACTCAAGACCTTGCATTTGTCAGACAGATGCTTATACTGCTGAGCTGTATCCCTGGCCCTCATAATCTTAAATTCAAATAGCTTAGCATGTTACAGTTAATGATACTCATCTACAGGTATTATAATAAATGTTTCAGGCTTGCTGTCCTGCTATCATGAACTGGTTTGTCTTTACAAATAAGAGGATATGCTTTTAGATGTATGTGTCCACATACCGTAGCTAAATAGAGTTTAGAAGTTCGCCAAAAATTTTAAGTGGACCTCATTGCAGAACTACACTGCCTTTACTGTTGTGTATCAGGTCCCAGAGTCTACAGGCTAAAAGTGACTCACTCTACTCCCAGCTCTTGCTGACCTAACCTCTCCTGGGTGCTTTTGGCTATGTCCGGTGTCCATTCTCCACTGTGCCCTTAGGTTTAGCAGCATCAGATTGCTTGTTCATCTCTGATGTCCCTCGTAGTGCTCAAACTCCATGCTTGACGTAGGCCACTTCCTCTTCCCTGCTGACTGCATCCTAACTGCCCACCAAGGCTCAGGCATTTTCCCCTCGGAAGCCAGTCCTCCAGTTGGGGTGGGTGTGTTCTTCGCAAAGTCGCTGCCTTCTGTGCACATGTTATATTGTTTAATACATCATATTGTACTTATTACCACATTGTTCTGTCTCACTGATGGCGAACCTTTGGAGCTTTCAGTGATAACAGACAGCCTGCTGTGCCGCACATGCCATAGGTTCACCACTACTGCTCTGTATATTCAGACATTATGAGCACTTTTAGGGAAAAAGCCCTACAATTTTGAAAACTATGTACCATCATACTATGTACTGGGCATTCAATGCTAAATATAACAGGACTCCTAAGGAGTTCACTGTTTTGGAAAGGAGCTGGTTATGTAAACAAACAGTGACAACCCTTTATGACAGATATATTAACATATATAGGGACAAAGCAAGCACAGAATACTAGTGAGGAAAAGAAACAATGTCTGAATTTATTTTCTGTGTCCATTCCCTGGCAGAACTTGTCACACTTTAGTGGCACCTAATAAATGTTAAATCATGAAATAACTAACAGGGCCATTTGGTACTTATAGTATTTAACATGTACCTCCTATGTCACAGACATGGTATTAGGTACTAGTTAAATAAAGATGGAATGATGTCCTGTCTTGGATGTACACTGAGAGATCTGTGGTACAATAGGGGTAAGCAATAATGGTAAATGCAGTTGATACTTCTATGTCTTCTCTGACTTTACTTTTTGGCATTTGACCAAGTAATTATTTTCCTATTTTGTAAAGTTTTCTTTTGGTGGTGTCAAGTATCAAATTCAGGGCCTCATGTATGCTAAGGCATGTGCTCTACCTCTGAGCTATGCCCTTAGCCCACTGTTCTGTTCTTCATTTTTACTTTGCAACTTTTTTTTTCTTTTTAATGCTGGTGCTTGAATACAGAGCCTTATTCATTGCAACCATATTTTTAATTTCTAGGACTTCTTCCTCAATCTCTTTGGTATAGCATCCTGTTTTTTATAGCTATAATGTCTCCTAAATTTCTCTGCACATAATCATTTTTGGAAATTTATGTATGTTCTTTGCATTATCTATCTTTGCTTCTGGGTGTTTGCTTGTTCAGTGTTAGTGGCTAGTTTTATTTTAGAGTCTTTCAGGGTTCAGTAGTTCTGTTTTTCTGTTCAGACTATAGGATGAGGCAATAGAAGAGCTGATGGCAAACTCACTCTTTATGGGCAGAACTTGATGGCCCTGCTTTGGAATAATGAGGTGAGGCATTAGCTTTTACACTGGGAAGTTCTGCACTGCCTGATTTTAGAAACCTTTAATTTCTCTGTGCTGAATATATTAATTTTTAGGTAGTTTTGTATGTTGCCAGTATTTTAAGTGTGGTAGAAATAAGAGTTTGGCTTTTCTATATATATAATTTCAACTAGTTCTGCTATTTTGAAGGAACAATATTTGTTCCCATTTTTGTTTTAGATTTGTTACAAGGTAGAGGATGGGTGAAAAGAGGCCAAGCTTGAGGTGAGAAATCTACTCATGGTGTTCAGTGCTCTAGGTAAGAGATGAGCAATTGGGATATGAATAGCAGTGATGAGGGAAGTACCACATACATAACAAGAAATTAGTAATAGCCTTCTGGAAGTTATTAGCTACAAGGATCTATTTTCCTCTAATGGAGATTAATTTGCTTGACTGTTTTCTCCCCAGAGCAATGAACTGCATGAGAAGCAAAAGTTTTACCTAAGACAATCAGTCATCGACTTGCAGACAAAACTTCAAGAGATGCAGATGGAGAGAGATGCCATGGCTGACATCAGGTTGGGATTTGTTACCTGAATCTTTTCCCCATTGATAGTGGTAGGGATCTAATCCAGGACCTGCTGCGTGCCAGGCAAGTCTTCTACCACTGAGCTACATCCTCAACCATCAAGTTATTTTTATCTTTTTTTTCTTTCTCTTATTTATTTTTACAAACACTGTGTCAAAGGCTCACTTTCAGTAGATCACAGTGAGGAAACTGCCCTGCTATGTATGAAACCCCCATGGAGTTGTTTTTAAAGTTTTACTCTTTAGCAAAATCACTTGTGTACATTAGTGTTATCAATATTGTTTCTTTTCTTTCATTAATTACATAGACGAAGGGAGAGTCAGTCTCAGGAGGATTTGAGAAACCAGCTTCAAAATACAGTTCATGAACTTGAAGCTGCCAAATGCCTGAAGGAGGACATGCTAAAAGACAGCAGCACACAGATAGAGCAGCTCAGAAAGGTGATGCTTAGTCACGAAGGAGTCCTGCAAGAAATCCGGACCATCCTAGTTGACTTTGAAGAAGCCTCAGGCAAGAAAATACAGGAACAAGACAACATGTCTACCATGCCCTTCCGAAGCTTGGGCACAGCTGTTAGTAAAATCCTAAGAGAATTAGACACAGAAATTTCTTATCTGAAAGGGAGGATATTTCCAGTAAGTGGTGAGAAAACTACTTCAATTTTATATTAAAATGCATTAAGAGAATAGTATTACATATGTAATTAAAAAAATCTTAAAAGTAAGCCTAGTTCTTGTTTTTGTTCTTTAAATTAATAGAGGTTACTTTCACAGTGACTGTTGACCCCCCCTATGGTACTGGGGATTGAACTCAAGGCCTTATAATGCCAGGCAAGAGCTCTACCACTGGACTAAATCCCTTTCGATTTTTTATTTTGAAGCACAGTTTCACTAAGAGGACCAAGGTGTCCTTGAACTTGTGACCTTTCGGCCTCAGCCTCTTGGGTAACTGGGATTACAAGGCTGTGCTACCACACCCTGCCCACATCTGTCTGGATAGGAAATTAGTTTGATTTATCTATACAGCTTCATGAAAGTGTAATCAGAGTAAAAGATCTAGTATAATAACAGAATTTACTGGAATTCAATATTCTATTTGCATCTCTAAAGCATTTCTTTAGTTGAAAATCTACAAATTTAGCAAGTTTTAGATTATTGGATTCCTAAAACAATATCTCATTTTTTTTTAAACTAGGTAGAGGATCAACTTGAAACACTGAAAACTGAATCACAGAACAAAATTGAACTACTACTGCAACAACATCAAGACAGGTAGGTTTCTGACTGAGGTATGGAAAATCAGAATGAAACCACCACAGTTCTATAATCACTTACCTAAAATTCCAAAAGTCTAAAAAGCTCTGAGACAGATCTTCCTCATAAGTCTGTAGCCAACTTATGTTAAAGAAAATAATTTTTCTGACCCTTGTTAAAGCTGTAAGAAAGGCTTACTTCAATAGAGGTTTTATAGGAAGAGAAAGAGACCAAGCTCAACTCTCAGTATGGCAGGGCAAATAGGGAACTAGTGAATGAGAAGTTATTATGCAGAGACATCCAAGGATTCCTGCCCAAGGCAGCCAGGGACTTAGCTGTCCATGCGGGTAGATGAGGAGCCTCATTGATCAAGCTTTAAGGATGGAGGAATCTTACTAAACTGGACAGAATTCTTGCTAGGACTGGGCTGGGTCAGAGAAAAAGACCAGCGCTAAGACTGATGCTCAATTAACAGAGGGCTTAGAAGCACCTGACTGAAGTTTGGTCAAGGACCAAACTCGTCCCTTGTTTGTTGGCAAAACCTGACCAGAACTAATGCCAAGATTCTTAGTCTTTATGATTTAGTTTCAACACTTATAAACTTGTATTTGTAATGTGTTTGATATATAGGACCCTTCCCTAGATATTACTCATAGTGTCATCAAATATACAGTACTTGTAATTCTTTTTTGAAACTGAGTTGCTCAGGCTGGCCTCAAGCAAGCTCTTAGGCTCCATGAACCTCTTGCCTCAGCCTCCTAAGTAGCTGCAACTACAGATTTGTGCCACTATGGCCTACTCAGCACTAAGTCTTTATTTTACTATTGTAAAATTTTAAAATTCTGCATTTTATAATCTAGCTAGACCTTAAAAAATTTGGATAAAGAATTCTGGACTAAAAGAGTAGCATATACTGTGATGAAAACAGTATGGTACTGGCAAAAAAACAGACCCGGAGATCAATGAAACAAATTAGAACATGCAGAAACAACTCCAGACACACTAAGCCATTTTATCTTTGACAAAGGTGCCAAACACATTCACTGAAAGATAGATAGCCTCTTTAATAAATGGTGCTGGAAAAACTGACTCTACACATGCCAAAGATTAAAACTGGACCCATATCTTTCACCATGTACTAAGCTAAAATTGGAATGGACCAAAGATCTTAATATAGAAACAGAAACATTAAAAGAGTAGGTAAAGAGTAGGTAAAACTCTTGAAGACATTGGTGTAGGCAAAGACTTTTATGAACAAAACTCTGATTGCATAAGAACTATAGCAAAGAATCAACAACTGAAATCTCATCCTATTGAAAAGCTTTTGCACAGCAAGAGAAACCACCAACAGAGTGAAGAGACAACCCACAACGAGGGTAAAAATGGTTGCCAACTGTACCTCAGACAAAGGATTATATCAAGAATATATAAAGAACTCAAAAAAATCATTCCAAATTTAAAGACCCAAAAATGGGCATCTGAGATGAATACACACACTTCTCAGATGAAGAAATACAAATAGCAAATAATGTGAAAAATGTTCAATGTTGCTGGTTATTTGAGAAATGCAACTTAAAACAACACTGAGTGAGTTTCCACCTCACCCCAGAAAGAATGGCTAGTATCAAGAAATCAACCAAAAACAAATGCTGGCAGGGCTGAGGAGAAAAGGAATGCTTCTCCACTGTTGGTGAGAATGCAGACTGATGCAACCACTGTGGATCTCAGTGTGGAGATTCCTCAAAAAACTAAGACTACAGTTCCCTTTCAACCCAGCTATTCTCCTTCTAGGTATCTTGTCAAAAGAATTAAAAAACACCACACCACAGTGATGACTGTGCACCCATGTTTGTAGCAGCACAATTTGTAATAGCTAGATCTTGGAAACAAACTAAATTCCCATCCACTGAGGAACTGATAAAACAGATGTGGTATTTTTATATAGTGCTGTACTACTCAGCCATAAAGAAGTTTATCCTCCTTTATGGATAGAGACTTTTATAGATAAATGTATGCACTTGAGACTATACTTACAAGTGAAATAAATAAGATACACATGTATAAACATTGTATTGTCTCACTGGTGTGAAAAGCTGAAAGAAATACAGATGAATGGATGGATGGATGGATGGATGGATGGATGGATGGATAGATAGATAGATAGATAGATAGTTACACCTCAGACAAAGGATTTCTCTAAGTTCACTAAAGAGAAAGATTTGTACTGGTATTGTTCAGACAATTGAATCTAAATGTGTTGTGCTCTGGGTGAATGATTTGGGCATGACAATGTGCAATGTATGTAGCATTGTTGCCCCCTGATTGATATACTTTGAAATTTTTAGTTTTTTCTTCTTTTTTTTCTCCTTAAAATCAAATGGATTTAAAAAAAAGAGTAGCTTATACAAATCTGAAGCAAAATATTAAATTTGAGAATGTTGAAAATCATTTTAAAAATAATTCATAGTCAAGTGAAATTTTCTGTGTCAAGTAACATCACCACATTCTTTCTATAGGATTGAACAGTTGATAAGTGAACATGAAGTTGAAATAACAGGACTTACAGAGAAAGCTAGCAGTGCTCGGAGCCAAGCCAACAGTATCCAAAGTCAACTGGAAATTATTCAGTATGTGTGTGCTGCGGGTTTGAGATTGGATTGATAATTGAAATTGATCTTCATTTAAAAATATTATTTTAACTTTCTGTCCTAAGATCTTTTAACCATTGTTTATTGATTCCACAAGAAGGTAATCTTCTAATACTTAAATGAACAGAAAAGGTGACTTAACATACAGATAATACTACCTGACCATCTAATAAGTATTGTAAGTATTTGGATCTCCTAGAACTGGCTTCCAACACTGATTTACTCATATTTAAACTGATAGAATAAAGCAAACAAGCACACCACATATGTATTTGTGTATATGTGTACATAATACATATAGATAAAATACGTACACATATGAAAGTTGTTTTTTCGTTTTTATTTTCTTATCTTTTTGAGAAGGGTCTTGCTATGCAGTTCGGGCTTGCCTTGAGCTCACTTTGTAGCCCAGGCTGGTTTCAAACTTGCAAGGATCCTCCTGCCTCAGCCTCCTGAGTGCTGAGATTACAGGTGTATACCACCACACCTGACATACATATAAAAGTTTTATAATTTGAACTAGCACATTAAGATTTTTGGAGCACATACTGAAAATTGAACCCAAGGTCTTGTACATGCTGGGCAAGTGCTCTACCACTAAGCTACATCCTCAGTTTTTAAAAAATTTTTATTTCGAGACAACTTCTTGCCAAGTTCCCAGCGTAGACTTAAACTTGGAATCCTACTGTCTCAACCTCTGTGCCCAACATATTACAGACTTTTTCTGTGAATATTTTCAATCATATACAAAAGTAAAGGAAAAACAGTAAAGTTACCATGTTTGAGCTAAACATTTTTTTTCTTTCTCTTTTTCACTTTCTCTCCTTTGTTTGTGCTGGGTATTGAATCCAGAGGGCTTTGTGGATACTAAGTATACATCTACTGTTGAACTCTGCTCCTGTCTCTGAGCTGCAACTTTTTTTTTTTGTATGGGGAATCAAACTGACAACCTCATGCTTGCCAGGCAGGTGCTATACCACTGATCTATATCCTGGGCCTTTTTTGTTTTTCTTTCTTTTCTTTCTTTCTTTCTTTCTTGCTTTCTTTTTTGAGACAGGATCTCAGTATGTAGCTCAACTTGCTATGTAACCCAGGATAGTCTGGAACTCAGTGATTCTCCTGTTTCAGTCTCCCAGTAGCTGGGATTATAGGCATGAACCACCATGCTTACTTGTACTGCAACTTTTTAAAGCATTTTTTAAAAATTTTTTTGGTACTGGAAATCAAACTCGTGACCTCATGCTTGCCAGGCAGGCACTTGTATCACTGAGCTAAATCCTGGCCCATGAGCTGCAACTTTTAAGAAGCAATTCTGAATAATAAAAAACAATTGGCTTAGTAATGCCATGTAAAATAATTAGAGGTAGTGTCCAAAAGCTAAAGTAATCTTGAGTGTCACACATATTCTTAGTTTGCTATTTGCTTTTATAATCTTTCCCAACCCACCTTAGAGAACAAGCAAGAAACCAGAATTCAATGTATATGCGTCAACTCAGTGACCTGGAATCTACTGTTTCTCAGCTGCGTTCTGAATTAAGGGAAGCCAAAAGGATGTATGAAGACAAGGTAAATTTAGATTTTGCTGTTATGCTTCCAGTGACTATTATATATAAAATCAGCAATATATTTTTAATACTTTATTTGAAAATGAATCAAAATAATACCTCATTAAAATTAACTTATTAACTAAAGTAGGAAGATGCTAAAGTATCCCTTAAACTTTAGAAAAGCAATTTTTATTTAAACAGTATGCTCAAATTCATTCTTAGAAAAATATTTTTGCACACTTCAAGTTTTTAAAAAATAAATTCAAAGATTGGGGATGTAGTTCAGTGATAGAGCACATGCTTAGTATGTGTGAAGCCCTAGGTTCAGTTTCTGGCACCACAAAGATAAACAAACAAGAAATAAATTTAAAAATAGGACCATAATATTTTTACCAGGTTTAGCTTTAGCAAATATTTCAGTACCAACTGGTCTACCCCTACCACTCAATATTTTGGAGACCTACCTCCTCTCTAACTTAACTATTGGCTAGCAAACTGAATTTTAAGATTAATTAAAAATAAAAATAAGGAATTAAGTAATTTTTCATCAGTCTTACTTTTTACTTGTTGCCGAGACAAAATACCTGATGCCCAAAATGAAGGAAGGAAGGAGTTATTTCTTAAAATTTTGGAGGTTTCAGTCCATACTTGGTTGGCTCCAAGTGGCAGGATGGCATGGCAGGCCACCATTCATGACCAGCTGTAAACAGAGCCAGCAGGAGAGAGAGACACACACTTTCCTCCTGCCGTTACATTGTATCCTGTCTCCACCCCTAAAGTGAGTGTAGCACTCACACCACCAATCCAAGTACTAGACAACAAACCAATCACAAATGCTAGATTTGGTCAAGTCCATAATTCATGAAGCTTGGGGGGCCATTGACATAAACCATGATGTTCCACCCCTGACACCCAAAAAACTCATGCACATCCTTTATACATCTCCAAGAGTTGCCAAAGTCCTAACAGTTTCAACATCTCTGAAAAGTTCAAGTCCCAAGTCTACTCAAGATCTATGGCAAACTCTTAACCTGTACAAATGAAACAACTTTAAACATTTCCAAAATGCAAAGGCACAAGATAAACATTGCCATTCAACAGTTACAAATGGGAATACAAAGCATTGGAAACAAAGCAAATCCAATATCCAGCAGTGCAAAAATTAAGTCCTAGAGTTCCATACCCAGCCTCTGAAGCAATCTGGTTACAAGCTCCAAAAGGCTTGGGTGATTCCACCTCCATGGCACTTCCAGGGATTTCAGCTCTCACAGCTTCTCTCTTAAGCCTACCCTGCTCAGTTTTTGCAGCTTTCCTTGGATGATCCATGTTCCTGGTTTTTCCAAACTTCGGGGGTTCCCACTGCATCTTTGGCTTCCCTCGTACATCTTTACATATTGCCCTGTCAAGATCACACTGCTTGGCTTGCCAGGCCTTTTGCAATTAGGGTTGAAGCCATCTTACCCTCAAAATTTGTGCATTTTCCCTACATCTAAAATCAGTGCCATGTGGATGCCTCCAAGGTTTGCTGCCAGCTGGAGCAGTAGCCAGGCTTTTCTCTCTCTTGACTGTAGAAATCAAGTGCATAGATTTCTGGGCTCTGTGAACCTGATTGTGAGGAAAAGCTTCTCTATGTCACTGCCATTCTGGAACCTGGTGTGGCTGCTGCCATTTTGGAACCTCATATGGCTGTGGCCATTTTGGAACCTCATGTGACCTCCATTGCCATTCTGGAGCATGATGCTCTAGCTTTTTCCTCTTAACAAATTCTTTCACTTTTGCAGTTTTGAGGCTGCAAAGGATGGAGACCCGCTGCTTCCTGGGATTTCCCCTGGTCATCTTTTTTATTTCTCTGTTCCTCCTCAGCACTCAAGGTCTCAGCTCTATCTTTACAATCCACAGCTTTACTGGAGTTTTCTTTCTGGCCAAACTCATAGTGTTTTAAATTATCCTGCTGGCCTCTTTGCTCTTGATTTGCAACATAAATCTGGCTAAAAGCCCCCAACAATAGCCATGCCACTGCCTCAACATTAAACTGCCTTGAAATTTCTTTTGCCAGATTAATCAGTCCTCTGCCCTTAATCAGGCAAAGTCTCGACATAAGCAAAATGCAGAAAAACTTTCCACCAGGCCATAATACACATAGTCTGGAGTCCAACAACCAGTGCAGTCCTTCTTCCCAGCAGAAACTTCCCAAGTCTGGTCTTCACTGGCAGGCTTTCTGTCAGCTTTCTGGTCTTCCGAGCTCTGACGAGACCCTCCCATACAAAACAGCTTACGCTGTTCCAGTTCTGTGCATTCAGGTTACATCTCCGAACCTTTCCAAACTCTGCCAACAAGCCATTTCCAAAGGCTGTTGAAACATATGGTCAGAAACAGTCACAGCAATGACCCCACTCCTCTGGTACCAAATTCTATTTCAGTTACTTTTTACTTGTTGCTGAGACAAAATACCTGATGCCCAAAATGAAAGAAAGAAAGATTTATTTCTTACAATTTTGGAGGTTTCAGTCCATACTCAGTTGGCTCCGAGCAGCAGGGTGGCATGGCAGGCCACCATTCCTGGCCAGCTGCAAACAGCAAGAGCAAGTGGGCAAGAGAGAGAGACATACCTTCCTCCTGCCATTACATTGTATCCTTGCTCCAGCCCTAGGTGAGTGTAACACTCACTCTGCCAGCCTAAGCGCTAGACAACAAACCGATCACAAATACTAGATTTGTTCGAGTCCATAATTCATGAGGATTGGGGGCCACTGACATAAACCATAACATCATCATAATTCCTCTTAAAACCAGATATTAACTGATATTTGATACTATGTTTCTGTTTTTTTGTTTTCCATAAATAAAATTACCCAGTATCATCAATCTTTATCCAGGGTCTAAGTTTTTATTAATTTCAACTATTTGTAAGACAGTAAAGATTCTTACAAAGGAACAAAGAGCTGCCATTCAGAGGAGCTCATGCTCTGCATTCCCTGTGGGAAGGATGACCAGCGTGATGTTTGTCTGGGGCTATCTTCAGTTTATGCCTGCTGTCCCATAGTCCTGTTTTGTGAATGTTATCTTTCATCTCCAAAGTGTCCCAATTGGGCTTAAGAGACTGTTTTGGCTCACTTTCAAGCATGTAAATTAGACCTTAGCCTTTAACCCCTGTGGCAAGGTAAGAGCAGTGAAAAAGTTAGACATGGCTTTACTAATGCCTAAGCAATGAAGAGTAACATGAAATTGTATAATATAATCTCACTTACAGATCAGGTCCTCTGCAGCAGTGCCTCTCTAGATTCTTTTAGTTGTTTTTGTTGTCTGTCATGGTTACTTTTCTCTCCTTGCTAGGACAAAATAATCAACACCCAGATGCAGGAAGGAAAGTTTTTGTGGTTTCAGTCCATACTCAGCTGGCTCCAAGGCAGGGTGGCATGGCTAAAGGGATCACAAGTGACAAGAGTGAAAAGGGGAAAAGGGAAAGGCATATGTTGTTCCCTCATATTATTCTGCCCTGGACAAGTGCATCACTCACAGCACCAATCCCAGCACTAGACAATGAACTAGTCACAAATGCTAGACTTGACTGCTTTTGAGAGGCTCCCCCTCCATGACTGCATGTGGCTTTGGGGGGACATTTAAACACAACCCATAACATTATATTTTTGAGTCATGGTTCCACTGTGCAGTTTATCCTGGCCTTGAACTCACTTTGTATCTCTGGCTGGGCTTGAACTTTCAGTGATACTCCTGCCTCAGGCTCCTGAGTGCTGGGAGTATAGGTATACACCACCACCTCTTTAAAGTAAGATTCTTGATCACTCTTTAGAGTAAGAAATGCAATTTAGTTTATGACCCAATACATGTATGAAACTGAAGTAAACTTCAGAAAGCAGTGTGTGCCCCATTACATGTTATGTGGGCTGTTTCTGTTCTTGTCAGATGCTGGCTTGACCCCTTCACTTGACCTCATGATTCACTGGTGGGTTGCAATGAATAACACTGACCCTCACATCACCCTTAGTCTAAATGCTTCTTCTCTATGGCCACTTCCATCTTACACTGCTAAAGGACTAGACACAAGAAACAACAGCCAGGGGAAGAACATTTGTTTTTTCCTTCCTCTCTGAGGCCTACTTTCTGTGTTCTAATGTCTTTTCTCAGGACAAGCATCTTCCCTGAAGATGAACAACAGTCATGTCCATCCCATCCTGGATAGACCAAGCCCACCCAAAGGGCGTTACCCCACCTCACAGGGTGCAAGCAGAAGGATGGTCATGATGCCAATGCCTCATGGGCTCAGAGGATGCTGTATTGCTCTAGAGAGGAAATAGAATGATAGTGGTACAGCTCAATATAATAACTTACATCAATGAGTAATTGCTCAAACCATTTTGAAACTATGTTATTTGCTGATGGATTAAACCCTTTAAAAAGCCACAGTATATTAAATGAAGGTCAATTCACCTGTATTTTCTTACACAATTTGTAATTTCTGTAGCTTTCTATTACATGGTGATTTAGAAAAATTAATCCTTCATGATACTCATCCATTGTTTGCTAATTTTCATTTGTGCTGATCTGTAGTATCATATTGATCAATTCTAAATGAAAGCATGATGGAAATTTTAACAAATAATAAAATACCCATCTAACAATGCAAAGGTAGTTTTTGGGTTTTTATAAACATTTATCTCTGGCATTCTAGAATCGTAAGAGGCATGACTGTAAACTTTTCATATGGATATTTGGGAATCATATAGATGCAAACATGATATCAGGACCACTATTTTATTTTGCTCTAATGTTGAGAGTCTTCCACAGAGCTGGCACCTAGTTAATGGTTAACTAAGCTCCTAATAGTAACTCCTTTTAGTTTAGCTAAATACTGAGATGTGTTAGGGCCAGGGATTTAGCTCAGTGGCTTAAGTGCCTGCCTGGCAAGCATGAGGTCATGAGTTCGATCCCCGGTACCAAAAAAAAAAAAAAAACAACTGAGATGTGTTTTGACCCCAAGCGAGATGACATTCTGCCACATTAATATAGAGGGCAATATACTTTTGCCTGAAAGGGCTTTAATAATATATGGTATAACTGAACAAGGAAAATCAAACAGGTTAACCAAAAGGATTTCATTCAGGGGGTGGTCACAAAAAATTCTATTGTTATAAAAAATTTTTGTTTTTTTACAATGAATACAGAATATACAAAGCAAATTCCTCTGCTTACTTTCTTGTATTTTTATATACCTTGACTTTACATGGCTAAAACCTATTAAAACCATAAAAATCTATTTTATTTTCTGCTGCTTCAGTGCACATTTTATTATGTACTATCCAGATAACAATAAAGAAGAATGATGTTAAAAATATGTAAAAGCTGTGATTAAAAATGAGCTTTGTCAGTGGCCAACTAGGTGGTGCCTCCTGCGGGCTCCTGGCCACACAGCTGCTGTGTTCTTGGTGGGATGGGCCTCCCACAGCAACTGGATATCAATGCAAGCCTGAAAAAAAAAAGTAATTTCTTCCTCCTGAGCCATGGCATATCAGTTATGCAGAAATACCACTTTGGGAAACAGTCTTCAGGAAGCCTCGTTGAGCTCGTGCAGTCTCAGCAGGTCACCCCTAACTTGCTCTCCAAGTTCTTCTTACGTTTGATAAGGCTGAAAATTCAGCATTAGATCAGAGGGTCAGGAACAAAGTCAGTTTCAGGAACTGTCTAATACATACAGATTCTGCAATAATGTATGGACTTTTGTATTGAACAATGCTGAATTCAGAGAGGTGACAGAACTTATTAAAGTGAAAATCGTAGTATGCAATGGTAAAAGTACTGGCTCCAATAATACAGAATGGGTAGGGAAAAAAGTGGCTTTTTTATGCCATCTGCAATTATTCATCACTTTTTGAAAAAAAGTATAGACTTTTAAAATTTATTCTAGAATTGCAAAAATGACTACATTGTACTATACTATCAAAGAATTCTTGCAGAAAAATGCTTTTACATTACCTTTATTGTAAAGCATGACAAAACACAACTTTTTAAAATGGCAAATCAATAGTTATAGCCCTCCTGAAAACATTCGTTAATAAACTCATTTTAAAACTCAATGTGAGGGCCGGGAATTTAGCTCAGTAGCATAAGCACCTGCCAGGCAAGTGCAAGGTTGCGAGTTCGCGAGTTTGATCCCTGGTACAAAAAAAAAAAAAAAAAAACAATGTGAATTATAAGCAGACCATATATAGATGTTAGATAAGCATTTTGAAAAAGTACCATGTTCCTTGCAAAGGAACTTGGAAAACCCATTCATTTGAAAAAAGTCACGTGAGAATAGGCATGGTAGTGGTACACATCTGTAACGCCAATACTCTGGGAGGCTGAGGCAGGAGGATTACAAGTTCAAGTTTAACCTGGACCGTGTAGCAGCTTAGCAAGATCCTGTCTCAGAATCCTTTTTTAAAAAGGGCTGGAGGAGTAGCCAAGGGCAAAGGGCCTGTGTTTAATTCCCAGTGCTGTAAAAAATAAAGTCATGTTAGTTTCATGAGTTGTAAATTTTATCAGATGAAACACTGTTACCAAAGGCCATTTGTAAGAATTTTTCTTAGTGTCAGTCAAAATTTAGACCTTCTCACCATGAAGGCTCAAAACTGGTTAAGAGAAAAGTATGTTGATAGTAAAATTACTGTGAGTCTAGAAATTACAATGCTTCTTGAGTAGATTATGCTTTAGACGTCCTGTTAACTATAAATATCTTACGGAAAGAAGGAGAGGGCTGAATTTATAAGCCTGTTTGGAAACTTGAAATTGGGTAAATGGTTGCAGTTGATTGTGCTTGCCAGAGAGAAGCAGTATGTTGACTGTAGGTGCTAGGGTTTCTTACATGGATTACTGGCTTGACCTATTACTTGGAATGGTAGTTCATGCCATTCTCCAGGTGCCCCTACAGCTGTTATCTCAGCATGTTGGTGTAGGCCTTGGCTCCCCCATTAAAGCTAACTTGGTCATCCTTGCATCCTTGGGCACACATACATAATCTGTGTCACCCGTTCCCCTGATTGCTTCCTCACCTTCACTACCAACCATCACATAGTCTATGTAGTTAAGCTTGTATAAGGGTCAGAGCCCAAGATTTTTGTTTGGTTATCCTTTCTCTGCTTTTCACATGATTCCTATCAGAATCAAAATCCTGCCCCTGAAGCAGGAGGATCATGGTGAGGTTGAGACCAGCCTACGATACAAAGTGAGCTCAAGATCAGTCTGAACTGCATAGCAAGACTTTATCTCAAAAAGACAAAAAAAAAGTCTTTACTATCTTTCAGAACTAAACCCAGTTGTAGCCAGGTGGAAGCCATTTTGATCTCTTCCCTTTTAGCCTCTCAGACTTATTTAAATACATGAAGAAACTCTTAAAGAAAAAAAAATATTAAAAAATGTGATTTGTGCCAGGTGTGGTGGAGCATACCTGTAATTCCAGCATTTGGGAGATTGATACAGGAAGCCGGCCAACCTGGGCTACATAGTGAGTTCAAGGGTAGCCTGAACTACACAGTGAGACCTGTCTCAAAAAAAAAAAAAAAAAAAGAAGATAGAGATTTGTGTGAAAAAGAAACTTAAAGGATGTATTGATATTAAATGTTAGTGTATTATTAGAGACAGTATTAATATTTTTCCTGAGGCCAGATTTCTACACTTAAATAGTGTTGGGCTGGGGTACAGTTCAGTGGTAGAGGGCATGGGTTTGATCCTTAGAATTCCTCAAAAATATTGTTATTGTTAAAGTGTTTACTATTTTAAAAAATTGGCAGTGTGACAGATCCAAACAAGACTGTCCCAAGTAGAATGCATGAATTAAAAGAAAACTCATTAAGGAGGATGTTTCTCTTCAGATTAAGAAAAATATTTCCATATTGGTGAAAGTAGAAATTGTGTTCAGAGAAAAATTTTAAATGTAGCTTTTGTAGCTGACCAAAGTGTTTTACTGTAATACTGTTTTCTACTCTTCTCTTTCCATTTTAAGAGAACCTCTCAGAATTCCCCTTTTCTAATTTGGAACAGTAGAAGCTGTCACTATTGGCTCTGTGGAGTGGGCTTTACTCTTAACTTTTGCTTTTTTGACAACAAAAATACTTCATGATCTTAATTCTGTTTTGCTACTTTGAAAGCATTTGGGGCTGAATTTCATACCCTGAGAGTGAACATTTCATGGCACTGGTTGGAGCTAGTCCCTGTGCAGGAAGAGGCTATGCAGACACTTGGCATAGTTGTGCCAGTGCTCCTTTATGCTGGCCTGCAGCAGCCCCTACTGGGCGGTGGCTGTATCTTTTTTGAGCACAGGAAAAATGAAAACAATAAACACCCACCAATATGACACCACTGAAAAAAACCCCAATAACAGAATCTTACAATTGGTAATATCCCTGAAATCAACATGACATTGAAATCAGACCCTAGTACTTATTTATCCTGTGATCCAAACCAACAAATACATTCATAGATGGTGAAAGGGAAAACCAGTGCCATTACCTAAAAAGAAAAGAAGAAACTTTTGCCATATCTCAGATGTTAAATTTTATTTCTGGACATTTTAAAAGGCTTTTCTTTGTACTATTTTTCATGGCTGTTTTTATCAGCTCAGCTGCTACTTCAGTGGTTTCCCCTTTCACTCTCCATTTTTTTTTTTTAATCAGTACCAGGGATCAAACTCACGACCACGTGCTTGCAAAGCAGACACTTATGCCACTGAGCTAACTCTCCAGCCATCCATTTATCTTTTTGATTGATTAATTCATAAAAATATTTTTACTCTAAAATGTGAAAGGTAAAAGCAGAGCTATAGCAGCTGAATCAGTACTGACAATGATCAAACCAGTGTTCCTGCAGGGATCTGGAAGGGCTACTTAATGAGCAGGTGGAAAGATGAGACATTAGCTCACTCGCTTTTCTTTTTTGTGTTCTTTCTTTCATTTTGGTCTCACAGATTTAACCATCAACTTTGATGTTATAAAATGGTCAATCCAGAGTTTAAAGTAAAAGTAAACCTAAAAAAAAATGAAAAAAGCAAATCTTAAGTTTTCACAACAGAAATACATATAGTTTATTTGCTTGAAAATAGAAATGGTTTGTGCACACACCTGTAATCCCAGCATTTGGGGGCTAAAGCAGGAATATCACCATGAGTTTGAGGCCAGCCTGGGCTACATAAATGAGTTCAAGGCCAGCCTGCACTACATAGGGATACTCATCTCAAAAATCAAACAAAAAAAATGGTTTAGATCAAGCTGAGAGGTGAAATGTTTGCTTTAGTCATCTGATTAACTTACATTATTTTTGGTAGAAGTTTATATCTCAAAAGATAGATGGGGAACACAAGATTGCAGGTGTATTGATAATATTCTTGTATAAAATAGTATTAGAAACAGAATCAAGAGGAACACAAGAGATGATCTAGAATACCAAATTATGCACATCCAAAAAGGGCCACAAGGTTACCTTAGAGAACCTGGGTAGAACCTGAGGCATTTGGCTGTTAGCCTGATCTTTGCTCCTCAGATCACCCCTCTCCTCCACCTGCCCACTCCCTCCAGCACACAGAGCCACTGTGGGACAGAAGTCTGTGGTTCTTCCATGAGATATTCTGGATGTCTGCTCTAAGAATGTGCTGTTTTAGTTCCTGATAATGATAGACTAAAGAGACTGTGTCTACTGATACTGTCTGGAAGTTACTTATGCTATAGTGGTTAACTTTTTAAATGAGATGGGTTTTTTTGTTTGTTTTCCTTTATGTGTCCAAAAAGGAGAACAAGAATGGAAATTTTTGTTTTGTTTTGTGTTACAGAAGATTAAACCCAGGGCCTAATTCATGCCAAGCAGACACACTATTTCTGAGCTACATCCCCAGTCCCAAAGTACTTTTGTATAGGATTATTAGAATCTAGGAACATATTTTAATCAGTAACAATATTTTATGCACAATTAATTCTTTGAAATATTTTTTATACTTTTTATATGTGACATACACTCAAATATAAAGTCAGTTTAAAAATACAGCCAATGTAAAAATATTAAAATTAATATCTTGGACTGTGTAGGCTAGGATACCATACTCTAGGTAAATGTAAAACTTTTGATAATCCTCTATTAGTAGTTAAGTCACATATGTATGTATAAATACACAGAGATATATAACTTCATGTGTTTATCCTTATCAGAGATAGTTGCATATATGTATGCATATGTGGTATGATTATTAACTATGGTGAATTAATGAACATTTTAAATGAATCTGGTCCAAGTAAAAATAAACTTGAAAATTATCAAGAAAAGTTTGTCTTGGTTGTGTGTTCTCTGGTTTAAAAAGTTTAATCACAATATATTAAACTAAGCTTTATTCTTGACATAGAAGAATTGAGAGCCTACCTCCTACTGAACAGAAACCTTAAAAATAAGAAGGAATATGTAGCATTTGTGCGGATATAAAAGATTTCTTATTCCTAGAGAGTGGATGATAGAATAGTATTGTAGATACCACAGTTAAACATCAGATGTCACTTTATAATAGTACTAACATGTTACCATTATTTTAACATGTCATTACCTGAGTTATGATTTTGTTCGACTCAGCTAAGAGGTAAACCTAGAGTCTTTCTAAACTGAGATCTCAACCAGCTAGCACTGTACCGGGGGCAAAGGGACCCCATCAGCAGTGAAACACCTCTGTCCTCTGCTCTTGTCCTACTGGCTGGGGATTTAGAAAAGGAAATGTTCTGTGTCCCTTTGTGCCTTGCAATGAGAGAAAAATAGGCTTATAACAGTCCTTCAAAATTAGTACTCTTATTCTCATTTTATATTTAAAGAAAATGAAGATTGACGTGGTTAAATAAAATTGTGTGGCACTATATGTACTTTGTCAAACTATAAAATGGGCATTAACTTTCCCTTTCAAAATATAGTGGCTAACATAACTATCATTATTCATTCTTTTACATACAACACCTTTTATTCTCAAACCTCTGATGTTCTAAAACAAAATAGCTCTCTTATATAATCCAGTTTGTTAGTGTGGGTTCTACAGCATGTTATTTATGCCACAGTAGCTTTCTTAAAGACCAAATCTTGATTTGAGTACCCATCCCATGCATATACTCAGTTCGGGAAGTTAAATGGACTATAAACATAACAATTTCTAATTTTTTGAATTATTATGGATTTATCTATAATTTTTATATACAAATGTTTTTAAAGTTAATAAGTAATACTTTTTTGAGGTTAAAAAACCAAATTACAGAACATATTTTGAAGATAAATGTTGACTAGCATAAGCATGAGAGAGATGTTACAGACAATGGTCAACTCCAGTGGTACTAAATATTTTAATTTTGGTTAATTTTCCTAGCTAAATACTGCATAGATCTAAAGTTTAGAAAACTTTTGAAAACATATCAAAATAATCTTTTACGTTTGCCCTCCACATAATACCATTTCCCAGAGACTTTGTTTTCTGTGATCCACTGACACAGTCAGACTCTTTTTGACTTCTGCTTTTCTTTTAGATAGAAGAGCTGGAGAAGCAGTTAGTCTTGGCCAACTCAGAGCTCACTGAAGCACGCACAGAACGGGACCAGTTCAGTCAGGAATCTGGAAATTTGGATGATCAGCTTCAAAAGCTGTTGGTAAGGTTATGCTCTAAAATATGATGAGATTAATTCTGTGAAGCCTTTCATTAAAACGTTTTACAAACTAGTTTTCTTTAAAAATTACAAATTTTATAAAATATTTGTGTATACATGCAACAGAATATTCTAGACACTCCATGTAAAATATAATACTGTATGCTCTTTTTTTAAAGTTCAATTGTTATGGTGTGGGGAAAGGGGTTCTTCAAGCAACCAGAGTGTTTTGTTGGTGGTGGTTTTTGGTTTTTTGACACAGGGTCTCACAATGTAGGTCAGGCTGGCCTTGAACTCACTATGTAGCCCAAGCTGACTTGAGGCAATTCTCCTGCCTCATCTTCTTGAGTGCTGGGGTTATAGGTATGCGCCACCACACCCAGCTGCCATTTCTGAAGCAGTATGACAAATTACTGTTGTTATTCCTTTAAGCTTTGGAGCATTTGTCTATTACAGCAGCATACTTGGCAGACAAGACAATGTCTCTGTTCAAAAACCCAAGACATAAAAAGCAGGATGACTTCTTAAATAAATCTAAGGCATTTTCCTCTTCATTGTGTATTATTTGAGGTACAGACCCTTGAGATTGACTTGTAATGCTAAAATTTTCTTTCTGTCTGTCTGTCTGTCTATCTGTCTGTCTTTCTGAGACAGGGTCTCACTATACAATTCATGCTGGCCTTCAGATCACTTTGTAGCCCAGGCTGGTCTTGATCTTGCAATGATCCTCCTGCCTCAGCCTCCTGAATGCTGGGATTACAGACATGTGCCACCATGTCCGGCTAAAATATTAATTTATTTTTCTAGAAACTCATCACATCTCATCAAGCATTTCTTGTTCTAGGCGGATCTACACAAGAGGGAGAAGGAACTGAGTCTGGAGAAGGAGCAGAACAAGCGACTTTGGGACCGTGACACAGGAAACAGCATCACCATCGACCACCTTCGGCGGGAGCTGGATGACCGGAACATGGAGGTGCAGCGCCTGGAGGCCCTGCTCAAGGCCATGAAGAGCGAGTGCCAGGGCCAGATGGAGCGGCAGGTGGCGTGCACGGCCTCTCCTGGGGAACCATGCATTTCATGTCTACTGGCTGAAACTGTGTCTTTGAAATGGGGTCTCAGCCCAGGCTGGCTCAAACTGTTGAGCCCAAGAGCTCTTACTGCCTTGGCCTCGCTGGTAGCTGAGGCTGCAGGAGCACCACTATACTTGCCTTGAACTTTTTTGTGTTTGGGATTTATTGTAGGATCCTGTGAACAGTTTTGAAAAAGTGGTTTTTATTTCCCTATTTTTGACTGTTTGCTACATGAAACACGTTAGGTATCATTTCAACTGCATATTATTGAAAAACTAACCTCTCATCCAGATACTTTTCATTTTTCACATAGAATTGGTAATTTACAAATTTCTTGTTTCTAGTGTAGACAAGTAGCAAACTATTGGGAAGGCCAAGGAACGCAACAGTTGGAGGTTTACAGCCAATATATTTTGGTTTGGGGTTTCTTTCAAAAGTGGTGGTCCCTTCACCCTGTCCTGCACTAACAGGCTGCTGAGTGCATTCCATCTGAGCACAGGAGCAAAATGTGGGCAGCTTTCTTCCCTGTCATATCCCTGTGGTGCTGTGAGAACACAGTTCTAATGCTGGTGACAGCCACAGAGGCATACAGACCACCCCACGAAGGGAAAGTCACGTAAAGGATCCAATCTTAGCTTTGAGGCAAGCAAAGCCATTTCCCTATCCTCTGGCCTCATGTGGCAGGAAAAAAGACACAGAACAAGTATAAGCTAGAATCTTACCCTTTTCCAAACATATCATATGTGCATCTTATGTGTTACAAAATGTTTTCCTCACAGGTAGGGTTAAGAAGTGAGACAGAGGGAAATAAAAAATAAAAGCAGATTTTATTTCCCTCCCTCCAACCACCACTACTGTTATTTTAATCTAAAGTAACACGGAAATGACCTCAGAGGGATGTCATTCCCAAGTTTCTCACCCTGGAAATCACTATGGAGAAGCATTATTACTTCATTAAGGTATCCAGCGTGGTGTGAAAGTACACAGAGGTGTACACAGGCTGTGATGGTGAAGTGATTTGAGTTAGTGTACCTATACTCCAGTGTTTCATGGCTTGCAGTTAATTTGTCCAAGCCCCTGGGGTTGCCTGTACTTGTCCTCTCAAATCCAGAGGCTCTTTCTCATCTCCCATCAGATGGCAGCGATTCAAGGAAAGAATGAGAGTCTAGAGAAAGTGTCCTCCCTGACTGCGCAGCTTGAGTCCACCAAGGAGATGCTGCGCAAAGTGGTGGAAGAGCTGACTGCCAAGAAGATGACCTTGGAGAGCTCAGAGAGGACAGTATCAGACCTGACAGCTTCGCTGCAGGAGAAGGAGCATGCCATCGAGGCCACCAATGCAGAGATCACCAAGCTTCGCTCCCGGGTGGACCTGAAGCTGCAGGAGCTGCAGCATCTGAAGACTGAGGGGGAGCACCTGCGGCACGCGCAGACTGAGTGTGAGGCCCTGCGGCTGCAGATGGCAGAGAAGGACAAAGTGATCGAGATCCTGCGCCAGCAGATTGAAAACATGACGCAGCTGGTGGGCCAGCACGGGCGCACAGCCGGGGCCATGCAGGTAGAAAAGGCCCAGCTGGAGAAAGAGATAAATGACAGGAGACTGGAACTGCAGGAGTTTAAGGTTTGTAGCGTTCTGTGTTGGTTTAGCATCTGAAATTTCTTTTTTCTCATAAGCAAGTATGACTTTACTTAGCAAAAAGGAGTTCCAGTTTCTGTGGATCCTCTGAAATGGAAAGTATTCGTATCTATGTACACATGTGGTTTTTTTGGGGAAAGAAAAATCTATGCTTTTATCAGATTCTAAAAGGAGAGACCCAGAATTGAGGATTTTGTACTGTTTAATGTTTTCTTGATTATAGTTTTTAAAATGACCAAATTCTCCATGAAAAGGACATATGAAGGCTTCACAGTGGCCAGCGCTACAATGAAAACTTTAGAGTAGGTTTGCATGCAGGGCAGAACATATCAGGGGAGAAAGGCTGTTCATTTTGCCTTCTTGCCAGGGAAGATGAGTTGCTAATATTCTTAAGGCAAGAAATGCAAGAATCCTACTGAGTCTTACACTCTAAAAATTAAATCAATTTACCATTACAAAAACTTTCTGAGAGAGGCACTGGATTAGCCCACTTTACAAATGAGGCAACTGAACACAGCAATGTGAAATAACTTGCTTGAGAGCAGCACTGCTTTGGGACTGCATCCCGAAGTATGTGTGGGATTCTCAATATCTACAAGGTGTGTTTAAATTTTAAAAAAGTATTACATTAAAAGACACATAGCCATTAATTCCCCTCAAAATACTCCACCTCACTTTGAACACATAAACCATTGTTTTTGCCATTTCCTGAAGCAGTTCTGGAAGTTCTCTTTCATGCGTTTTTTTGTTTTTGTTTTTTTAACAAGATATGACAAAAAATATAATGAAAGCTGCTGCCAAGTTGCATCCAGTGGAAAGGCAGTCTCATGAACACATTATCCTCATTCACCTCATTCATTGGATCTGGCACTGTATGAGTTCTGGCTTTTCTCCAAAGTAAAAAAGACCATGAAAGGCAAAGGTTTTGAGTTGAGTCAGGACATGGAGGCAGCCACTAGAGCACAACTAAAAACGCTTATGAAAGAGGACTTCATAACCTTCAGAAAGTGGCAGGAGTAATGGGTAAGTGGGTTTGGAGAGAGGCAGGCTATTTTGAGAGACATTATGGCAGTGTGTCTTTTACTGTAGTACCTTTTTTTCAAGTTTAAACACTCATCTTAATTTTTACTTTTTGATCATACTGCTTTAAGTTAAATACCTGGATTTTAATGTCCCTTCCACCTCCCTCCACAGTCTGGTGGGAGCCACAGCCCTGGAAGGTATGGTTTCCTTTGTCCCCTTATGCTAAGGGTTGTACACACTGACAGCAGAGGAGCAATGAGCCTGTAATGACTGCAGTTCATCAAAGCTGGCACCTTTCTTAGACAAGGAAGGACAGTGTCTTATCAGCTGGTCCAAGAGGTGAATAGGAGCAGCATATACCCAAGATGTGTGGAGGCTACTCCAGGGGGAGCCTTCCCCACTCATCCCATGAGGCCAGCTGGGTTTCCTGTGATACTAGCAACAGCTGGTCAGAGGTCACCTAGCCCTGTTTAGGTGTTCACTATATAGGCCCATCGTAGGTGGGTAATGGAACAAGCCTGGGCCCCCCCCCATCCTTTTGAAGTAGCTAAAAGCTTGCTACATGTTTACATTTCAAATACAGCATTGGCCTCTGCAGGTGTGCTACTATTGTAACAGTCAAATTGCATCAGCTAGTACTGTATTCTTATAAGCCAGACACATTGAGCTGTCTTAGCATTGGGGCTGCATACAGTCCAAATTCCCAGATGCCAGCCCAGGTCTGGACTTGTGGGCAGACCTTTCTCAGACAGTATCAGGCTTCTGTCTAGATACTTCTCTGCCCAACCCCCAATGTCAAGTGACAGCCCCCCACCCTGTGCATTCTTGACCCATTTCCTTTTTTTATCTTTCTTGTCTTTTACCTGACATTAAACACGTTTGCTGTCTGTCTCTTCTCACTATAGTTGTACATGAGGACAAAGACATTATTTAGTTTGTTTACTGCTGTCCAGGCCCAGGACTAGGGTATGGCAAGTTTGGAGGTTCCATTTACCTTACCCTGGTACTGGCCTTGCTTCTTGTTGCTTAATATTTTTGAATGAGTGAATATGGAATAGAAATAATGAAGGGTTATGATAAGTCATAACAGGGAATAGATAATCCAAATTTAAAAGCATGGGTGAAGTCGGGTGTGGTAGTGCATGCCTGTAATCCCAGCACTTGGGAGGCTGAGGCAGAAGGAGCACCATGAGTTCAAGGCCAGCCTGGACTACATAAGCAAGTTCAAGGCCAGTCTGGACTATATAGTGAGACCCTAGCTCAAAAAAAAAAAAAAAAAAAAAAAAAAAAAAGAGAGAGAGAGAGAGAAAGATAGGTGAAAGATTCCTTTTTTTCCCACTTATTATCAGTGTTTATAATGAAATACAGTGTCCTGAGGAATAATGAACAAATAATACAGATACAGGTACTAATGGTATCAGTTGGAGCTTGTACATGTCCATGTTTTTCACTTCTTTCTTTATCCTTGCCTTATGTTTAGATTTTAAAAGATAAGAAAGATTCCAAGATTCGGGAGCTTGAGGCCAGAGTGAGTGACTTGGAGTTGGAAAAGGTGAAGCTGGTGAATGCAGGCTCTGAGCGGCTCCGGGCTGTGAGGGACATCAAACAGGAGAGAGATCAGTTACTAAACGAGGTGAAGAACAGCAGAAGTGAGCTGAACAGTCTTTCAGGTACATTGCTTCAGTTCTAGTTCCAGTGCTACTATAGTACAGGAATCTTGCCCGAGAAGGCCACCATGGTTCCAAAAGAAGGATGTCTCCACTGACATTGCAAATAGAGATGGAGATGCTGCCCTACCCAGGAAATCCTATACTGAGCTTCCAAGAAAAGAGTGAGATAGCCAGATGCCAGGAAGGCAGGTACTCAGCACAAATCATCTTGTTTGCACATGTTTGTTATCATAGAAGTGGAAACCTTGAGTCCTTTGAGTCAAACAGTTTGATTGGAGGTTTAATAATGAAATGACACGTGTAGAACTTACGTAAGTTTATTGAGGGGAAAACCCAAGGCATTACATTAAATCATAGAACTACTAGTTTATGATTGGTATGGTCTGATGTCACATATTTCATATACGCACATGCTCATACAGTCAGTAACTGCATCGGACACTATTCAGTTCTAGAAAGACCTCAGTGACAGAGTCTAATGAAAAGTCAGACCCATGTAGAGAGGGGAGCCAGGGATTCATAGTACAGTGGACATATGCCATATGTAGAAATAGAACTGACACAGAGAATACTAGCCTTCTAAAGGAAGTGACTTCTGGGTTAGGCTTGAAAGAAGGAAAGGAGTTTGGCAGATGAACGAGGTAGAAGAACATTCAAAGCAGAGACAACATCATGCTCAAAAGTGTGAAGGCATGAAAATCACAGTATTGACCTCAGATTTGATCCTTAGTTGGATCAAAAACACAAAGGAATGAAGTAGAGCCAGAAGTATGGAGCTAGCAAGGATGTTAAGTGCTGTAGAAGACTGTTGCAGCAGGTAAATAAAGGAAAGAGATGCTAAAGAGACAGAAACCCACCAGTTTGAGAATTTCATAGTAGTTCCAGGAAACACAGTGGAATCTTGAAGGCAGGCAGTGAAAATGAGAATAGAAAAGAATTTAGAATATTTTAGATGTTGGATCAATATGACTTAGTAATCTGAGGGTGAAGTCTAACTCTTAGGTTCATACTTTGTGATATTTGGAAGATAGTACCACCAACAAATGAGGAAGGTAAGAAAGGGGCAGGCTAGAAGGCTAAAGTGTGAGACATGCATGCATTGGGCAGTTGGCTTTGGGTGGCACTGAGGCAACTACGTGGACATGTCTAGATAGATGGAGCTGTATCTTTGTTTTCTTTGTATATAAACCTATACTTCACATAGATAAATATAGATGAGTGAGTGTGCTTGTCCTAGTACATTGAAAGATGAATTTATGCTGGGTATTTTGCTAAAATGCAGATAAAATGCCATTTGTATTTCTTCCTCTGAGAACTGTGTATTCATCTCCGATGCCCATTTTTGGATTGGGTCTTTGAATTTCGAGGGTCTGATTTTTTAAAATTCTTTATAAGTTCTAGACAGAAGTCCTTTGTCTAAGGACAGTCCATTAAGATTTTTTCCCAATTTGTGGGTTTTCTTTTCATTCTGCTGGAAATCTCTTTCTACATGCAGAAACTAAAGATGTGATCCCAGTTATTGGTTCTGGGAAGTATTTCCCGTGTGGTTTGATTCTTGTTCATGAATTCTCTACCTACCCCTGTGTCTTCAAGATTTTTACCTACTTGGTCTTCCAACAGATTTAGTGTTTCTGTTTTAATATTTAGATCTTTGATCCATTTAGATTTTAGTTTAGTACATGGTAATAAGCATGGGTCTAGTTTTAGTTTTTGGCATGTGGATAGCCAATTTTTCCAGCACCATTTGTTAAAGAGACTATCGTTCTTCCAGCAAACCTGTTTGGCCCCTTCGTCAGAGATAAGGTGGTTGAGTGTGTTTGTGGTTGTGGTTGTATCTTCCAATCTATTCCATTGATCCTCAGGTCTGTTTTTATTCTAGTACCATGTTGATTTTATTATAGTAGCTTTGTAGTTTAACTTCAAGTCAGGGATTCTGATGCCTCCTGCCTTGCCTTTGCTGCTTAGAATTGCCTTTGCTTTTCTAGGTCTCTTCTGGTTCCAGATGAATTTTAGGAGTGATTTCTCTAGATCTATGAGGTATGTTAGTGGTATTTTCATTGGGATTGCATTGAATTTGTATAACAACTTTGGGAGAACAGCCATTTCACAATATTTATTCTTCCTATCCATGAACAAAGGATGTCTTTCCATTTTCTGAGGCCCTCTTCGATTTCCTTTTTCAGGGTATTATAATTTTCCCTGTATAGGTCTTTTACTTCTTTCCTGAGATTAATTCCTAAGTATTTCATTTTTTTGGATGCTAGTGTGAAGGGTGTAGCTTTTCTTATTTCTCTCTCAGTGCTTTTCTTGTTAGTATTTAGGAATGCTATTGATTTTTAAGTATTGACTTTGTATCCAGCTACATTGCTGAATTTATTTATTACATCTAGGAGTCTTTCAATGGACTTTTGAGGGTCTTCTATGTAAAGTATCATGTCATCTACAAATAATGATAATTTAACTTCCTCTTTTCCTATCTTTACTCCTTTTATTTTTCTCTCTCGTCTAATTGCTCTGGCTAGTATTTCCAGTACTATGTTGAATAGGAGCGGTGATAAGGGACATCCTTGTCTTGTTCATCATCATTAGTCATTAGAGAAATGCAAATTAAAACCACACTGAGATTCCATCTCACTCCAGAAAGAATGGCCAAGATAAAAAAAAAAAAAAACTACCAACAACAAATGCTGGAGAGACTGTGGGGAAATAGGAACTCTTCTGCACTGTTGGTGGGAGTGTAGACTGGTACAACCACTGTGGAGGTCAGTCTGAAGATTCCTAAAAAAGCTGGGTTTGGAAGTCCTATTCGACCCAGCTATTCCACTTCTAGGCATATTCCCAGAACTGAAAACATCATACCACAATGATATATGTGCACCCATGTTTATAGCAGCACATTTGTAATAGCCAGATCTTGGAAACAATCTTAAGTGCCCATCAACTAAGGAATGGATAAAAAAGTTTTGGTATTTTTATACAATGGAGTACTACTCAGCTATAAAGAATGATCACATTGAGCTGTTTATAAATAAATGGACACAACTTGAGACGATACTCATAAGCGAAATAAACCAAACTCAAATGTGTAAATACCATATAGTCTCCCTAGTGTGAGAAATGGTAAGAGTACATAAGATTTTATGGTAATCATGATTCCCCATTACATAGCTTTGAAGCCTTTTAATGTTTTCTTTTCTTTTCTTTTTAAATTTTATTTAAAGAGAAAAAAAGCAATACAGAAAAAAAGGGTAGAAACAATACAAAACCTCAAAAAAAACCATAAATCATTAGTTGACAAACCACATACTGTCCTCCCAGAAATAGCTGTTCATGTTACAAAATTAAGGCATACAAAGTGAACACACAGTGAGGCTGCAAACAGTTACAAAAAAACAGGATG